>SJYT01033704.1:314442-399363 GCA_006410635.1 Cephalophus harveyi
CAAAACTTTGACTAGACAGACCTTTGTTGGCAAAATAATGTCTCTACTTTTAAATATGCTGTCTAGGTTGGTCATAGCTTTTCTTCCAAGGAGCAAGCGTCTTTTAATGTCATAGCTGTAGTCACCTCCTGCGGTGATTTTGGAGACCAAGAAAATAAAGTCTGTCACTGTTTCCATTTTTTCCCCCATCTATTTGCCTCGAAGTGATGGGACCAGATTCCATGATCTTCGTTTTTTGAATGTTGAGTGTTCTTTGAATATTGAATTCTGCATGTTTAATAAGCATTCAGTGATCATTAATCATCATTATTATTAGTCTGCTTTTATTCTGACTTTGTAGGAGGGTGATATTAAGGATTTATTTAATCTTAGGATTAAAACATACATATTATGAATAAGTCAATGTGTTTCTGAGTTCATTTGAATCATTTTTTGTTACTCATGCAGTAAAAAGAAGGCTGAAGTAGGCAGTAAAATCATTTTTTATGTTTTACAGTTACTGGGGAATATTGCCTACAAAATAGAAAAAAATAGCTACACAGAGTGATGGTTGAATATTTAAATTTAAATGGTCATATAAAGCAAAATGCCAAATACATATATAATTACATCTGTCTCTTATACACATCTAACAGATGCACACACATATGCATATAGATACATTTATTTATGAATAATTTGGGATTCTGGAGTCATTTATATTTAATTATTCTTATTATTCTTTAATAATCTAATCATTTTTATTAGCTATCATAAAGTCACCCTTAATATGTTTAGAACCAAAAATCTTTCCTAACTTGCTCTCTACCCACTGCCTCATCATAATGTCTATTTCAGTGAGTGGTACCACCATCTGGCAGTTGGAAAAGCCAGAACCCCTGGAGTAATGTCTCCTTTAATCTCCATTCACATAACCAGTCAAATAGAAGTCCAGTTGTTTCTGCTTTGTAGTATCTCAAATCTATCAGTTTATTACTCCCTAGCTCAAGTGCCCCAGAGAAGGCAATGGCAATCCACTCCAGTACTCTTGCCTGAAAAATCCCATGGACGGAGGAGCCTGGAAGGCTGCAGTCCATGGGGTGGCTAAGAGTCGGACATGACTGAGCAACTTCACTTTCACTTTTCACCTTCATGCATTGGAGAAGGAAATGGCAACCCACTCCAGTGTTCTTGCCTGGAGAATCCCAAGGACGGCAGAGCCTGGTGGGCTGCCGTCTATGGGGTTGCACGGAGTCAGACACAACTGAAGCGACTTAGCANCAACTTCACTTTCACTTTTCACCTTCATGCATTGGAGAAGGAAATGGCAACCCACTCCAGTGTTCTTGCCTGGAGAATCCCAAGGACGGCAGAGCCTGGTGGGCTGCCGTCTATGGGGTTGCACGGAGTCAGACACAACTGAAGCGACTTAGCAGCAGCTGCAGCAGCAGCAGCTCAAGTGCCCATCATCTGTTACTTCAACTAACAACTTACTTAATCTCATAACATGAAAATACCTGTGTCTTCTACTCCCCTTGATGTTAATAATGTTACTATTTAGAGTCATTTGAGTACTATTTAAAGCATAAAAGAATATCATGTCCCTACTATGCTTAATATCGCTTATGTTCCTGTATGAGTTCCACAAATCTTAAAACCTAAACCTTTACCACAGCTTACAAGGCTCTGGGTTTTCAGACCTCTGTATCCTTATCAGTCTTTACTCTCTAAACCACACTGGCTTTTTCTATTTTTTACCTAAATGTGTCATGATCCTTCTTCCTTAGTATCACTGGATTTACTACTTCCTTTATGTAGATGACTTTTCCAGCTTCACACTCCATCATGCCTTACCTTTTAAATTAAACTGTGTTTCCTCATTCAAGTCTTCTTGACTCTACAGACTAAGTTAGATGTTTCATCTTTAATGAACCATGCTTATCCCTCACATCATATATCTCAGTGGAAGTTAAAAAATGGTGATTGTGTAATACTTTGTATGGTATTCACCAGGCTCCCCCGTCCCTGGGATTCTCCAGGCAAGAACATTGGAGTGGGTTGCCATTTCCTTCTCCAATGCATGAAAGTGAAAAGTGAAAGGGAAGTCGCTCAGTCGTGTCTGACTCTTCGTGACCCCATGGACCGCAGCCTTCCAGGCTCCTCTGTCCATGGGATTTTCCAGGCAAGAGTACTGGAGTGGGGTGCCATCGCCTTATTGTATAATTCACAGAGTTGGGTAATGTACTTTATCTTTTAAAAGTTATATCTCCATTATTTAGCAGGGACTTTGGGCATAAGACTATATACAATATTTAGCACCATTATTATATCCGAAACTCTATTCAGTATTTTTATAAAATAATGTTTTAATGTTTATGTGTTATCCTACTGTGAAAATAGAAAGCGACTTACTTAACCAGCCCCTATTATTAGACTTAAAAATTTTTTTGTCTTCTATTATAAATAAAGTTACAAGGAATTCGGGAATTCACTGAATTGTGGGTGTTGTCGGTTGAATTCATTAGAAGCAGAGCCTGAGATAGGGATTCTTGTGCAGGTAGTTTATTGAGGAAATTTTCCCAGAGGAAAACTGAAGGGAGTGAGCAAGCAGTGTAGGGTATGGGTAGAAGCATGGTTCCAGAATACTGTCTTCTGCCTGATTCCAAAGTGTTCTCTGAAATGAAAACTACACCACAGAGGTTGTGACACCTGGAAATTAGGGGTCTGAACTGTTATACTCATTAGTCTTTATCCATGAACTGCCTCAAATGCTTGGACTGGACTGAGAATCCAGGTGTGGCAGCAACAGCAACTGGTATAGAGAAGATCTAGGAAGTTGCATGGAAGACATTAAATAGTATTTTGATATGTAACTTATAGTGAAAGCATGTTCTGAGAAGGAACAAAATACTGTAAGGAAAGGGCTGAGTATATTTGGGGGGGGAGGAATGAGTTATTTGTTATAAATAATATGAAGGCTAAGTGAGGAGTAGATATTTGGAGGTAAGATTAGAAAAATGAATTGGTCTTTTATCACAAAAGATCTTAAATTCTGGGCTTCCGTGGTGGCTCAATGGTAAAGAATCTGCCTGCCAGTGTAGGAAACACAGTTCGATCCCTGATCCGAGAAAATTCCACATGCCATGGAGCAACTTAGGCCATGTTCCACAACTATTGAGCCAGAACCGCAACTACTGAGCCCACGTGCTCTAGAGCCTATGCTCTGCAGCATGAGAAGCCACTGCAGTGAGAAGCCCATGCATGCAACTAGAGAACAGCTCCTGCTTGCCACAACTTGAGAAAAGGCTGCTTCGCAATGAAGACCTAGCACGTCCAAGAATAAATACATAAATAAAATTATTTTTAAAAAGATCTTAAATTCCAAGCCTGTATACAATATACATTGCTCAGTGAAGTTATATTGTATGTGTGTAATTTGGGGTTACTTTTAAAAAGTCTGTATGTCTGTAAACATCTTTTCTGCTGAGGCAAAACATCTTAACTTTACACGTTTAATTGAATGTTGTATTGGTTTTGGTAAAGAAAAAATTGTCATGCCTAATATTGAGAAACTTGCAATATATGAAAACATACAAAGATATGGACACAAATTTTCTCTGTCTCTCAGCTTTATATTTATTAAATGTGTTGTATGGAGGAATTGTTCTAAAACATCTTACTTTTAAGTTTTTAGATACCATAGACAAAATTGAAAATGTTTTTTAGAAGAAATACCATGGAAAAACAATGCAGTGGAAAACATACAAGGATTTTGTTTGCGTCTACAAAATTGTTGAGTCCACTAGCATTATTTAACATCTTTTAAAAAAATCTTGCGGTGTACTATGATTGCTAATCATAAATACAACATTTAGTTCTTCTCAATTTGCTTTTCTCATTTGTAAAATGCCTCCTAACCTTGGGAGGGGGTGGCAGTTGAAAAGTTAATGAGTTAATGTTTATAGAGGCTTTGAAGTCTTTAGATGAAAGGTACAATATAAATCCAAAATATTAATCTTTAAGTGTGAAATACTCCAATTACTTCCCATTGCCACAGGACATTATTGGAGATTTATACCTTCTTCTGAAATACCTGGCACAATTGTTATATGAGACAGCATAATTTTAGGTGAACCATTATGATTCTGTGGTCATTACCATGTATCAAAAAGAATAGTTTAAGTATATGTGTTACATTTACATATTCAGCATCTGACTATTTTCCATTATTCATTTACTGATATAATAAACATTAAGATGATTTAAAATGCAGATCCATTATGCTGTACTATCTAGGTTGCTGCCAGAATCTTTTGTTATATAAAGTGTAAGAAGAAAATGGAGATTTTTAAAGAGTTTGAAAAGAGATCAGATATGATGCTCAATATATAGCTTTAAAGCTAGAATGGTTAGATGTTCATTAATTATCATGTAATAGTTAAGGAAGAAAATAGTCATTGCAGTGATATTTTTAATATTTATACAATAATAGTGATACCGTGTACTGACTATATATATTTGCCAGGTATGGGGCTCATTATATTTCATACATTATTATGATCCTCATAATAGTTATGTGAAATAGAGGTGAAAATCTGGAATTTAAATATGAGGAAAAAGGCAAAAAGCAGGTAGTTAGCCATTTCAAGGTCACAGTGCCGCTTGTAGGTAGAGCCAGAATTTAAACTCAAGCAGTGTCACTCTTGAGCTTATTCTTTAGCCTCTGTACAATACCAAATCTCCAAGAATACTACCTTTCCAATGTCCTTCCTATTTCACTGTTATGGATTTGACTGAATCTAGAATATATATCAAGATAATTTTAATAACAAAATGAAACGAGAGTTCTCAGGAGAAGCAGAGGTGTTTTTTGCCAAGTTTTTCTACATGAACCACTTATCTGGTTTCTTGCCAAGCCAGTAAGCATAAACACTGAAATTTCTGGGAGAAGAATCCAACAAAGAAAGCTCATTTTTTGTTAGGCTCATGCAGAAAATATAGCTAAACACTCAGCACAAGTAAACTGAGTTTAAGAATGATAGTCTCTGGCATTTTCTTGAATCTGAGAAACAAAATACTTTATATATGTTCTCCATAAAGAGACTCAAAATTCCTTTGGAAGGAATTTTTTAATGAATAATTTAAAAAGCATAATTTAAGAAGATTATAAAATAAGGCTATTTCTTGTGAAAATTTGGAGTAACATATCTAATTTAGAAATTTCATCTCCTTTCTCTCTTATTTCACACCCTCCCCTGTCTTTCTCATGCATACACAACAGTCACCATTCATATAAATCAAATTTTTGAAACAGTAAATTGAAGTCTACTTATTCTTACTATACCCCACCCCCCCAAAAAATCTATTCACCACATTTTCCAGCTGGATGTCCTGAAGCAAATATGAATAATGTTATTCTCTATTTAGAGTGGCACAGAGACTTAGCAACACTGTCCAAAATCCTTGAAACTCTTCTTTGTGCACAAAGCCCTTCTTAATTTGGCACCTGCTTAATTTTCACATTTATCTCCTGCTACTGTCAGATGTTCTACTTGATCTTTACCTCTCCCTGGATAAGTATTACCCACTGGTTCGTGTCTTGGTGCCTTTGATCATGGTGTTTCCTCTACCTAGAGTTTTATATGATGAACCTGTCGATACCTTGAGATTCAACTCAAAGAAATAATTCCTCTGTTAAGTGTTTCTGTCCTGCTCTGACAAAGAAAGATACTTGCCCTTCCTAGGTGCTCACCTTCTATTTACTATATTACATTGCAGTTTTATTCAGTATATTACACTGAAATTACTTGTCTACTATTCCCCTTTCCATTTTATTGTAAACAACTTAAAGTCTGTGCTTGTGGCTTATTTGTCTTGTTCAACATGACTGTCACAGTGCTGAACTAGTGTTCCCAAAGTTAAAATGGACTTGTCTGTCCTAAGAGTTTTTGCTGAGGCCACAAAGCAGAGAACAGTGTGTCAAGTATTTTAGATTGTCTCTGTAGGCTAACAGCAAGGGTTCTTAAAACCAGTCTCTGTGCATAAGTTAAATATTAAATGAATAAGTAACTGGGTACTGTAACAAGTTCTAATAGACTGTTGCTTCATTTAAGATTATGTCCTTTATCTTTATTTAATATATGTGGCTTATGTACTTCTTGGCATTGCTTTTTCAAATCAGATTGGAAAGGCTCATCAGTCCTTCATACACTTCAGTTTCTAGCTTTCATTGCTTCTGTCACTGCCACATTGTGTTAGTATTGAAAATGAGTCCCATATGGTCCAATGTATTCTGTCTACTGTTGTCTCCTTTGTTAGTTTAGATTCCTGTACAGAAAGAGATGGCAATTCACAGTTTATTTTCTAAAGCTTCAGTTTTATTTTTATATTCATATGCTCAGCTATTCCTCTGAAAAATGATAACTACTAATAAGTCTAGAAGAGCTTCTACAATTATCCACAACCTGTGCTGCAACCCAACTGACTTATCTTTCTTTTGGGGACCTTTGAGCTCTTGTCAGTAGGGCCATATTAGACTGGACCACGTTATTTAGGGCTATCTTAGGGCCTCAATTACATAGATTATAAAGACACTTAACCTTAAAGGCCTTTGGGGGAAGGATTTAGATTCTCCATCCTTTCCTCTGAGGAGAGTCCTTTGCCTTGTAAATGTCTACCCACCTTTTCCCTGGGAAATTACCTTTACATACCAAGAATTTATGAGCCTTTCTTTTCAGGCCATCAGAGATCCAGTTATACCTTCTACCAATACAGTTGTTGCCTACTCAGCTGTATTTGCAAAAGTTGCAGGGCAAGTGCTTACTACTAATAAGTCTAGAAGAGCTTCTACAATTATCCACAACCTGTGCTGCAACCCAACTGACTTATTTTTCTTTTGGGGACCTTTGAGCTCTTGTCAGTAGGGCCATATTAGACTGGACCACGTTATTTAGGGCTGTCTTAGGGCCTCAATTACATAGATTATAAAGACACTTAACCTTAAAGGCCTTTGGGGGAAGGATTTAGATTCTCCATCCTTTCCTCTGAGGAGAGTCCTTTGCCTTGTAAATGTCTACCCACCTTTTCCCTGGGAAATTACCTTTACATACCAAGAATTTATGAGCCTTTCTTTTCAGGCCATCAGAGATCCAGTTATACCTTCTACCAATACAGTTGTTGCCTACTCAGCTGTATTTGCAAAAGTTGCAGGGCAAGTGCTACTCCATGGTGGCTTTCCAGATTTACCTAGACACAAACTATTGACAGCTTCTTTTGGTAAAATACTTTATATACATCATATCAGTAAAACTTTGATTTATGAACAAAGTCAAAATTTTCAGTCCCAAATCATTAACTGACAATATTTCAAAGTATTTCTCTATTTGAGACTCTTAGCAAATGCTGTCTGAGATTGCATGTGGAGAAATATGAGCCCTAAGCATCTATTTCTAAGAAGTAATTTGGTTAATGCTGAGTGCTAGATAAGAGTTTAATGTGGAAACCATACAAAATTATCCTCACATTTGTTACAAACAGATAAATACTTGAGAATCAAGGTTTATCATTAGAATATGGATTAAGGAATATTTTGGATATTTCAGTTTTGATATTTAAGTTTGTTACATAAACTTAAAATTTAAGTTTATGTAACAAATTGAAGAATATCAGAATCCTCCTTGTACCTTGTCAGGTACTGTTTTTATTTTCACTATTGCTTGTTGTGTACTTTATTCATTTAACTAACAGATATTTATTGTGTCTCTGTAGCACTGTGCTGGGTACTTCGAATTTAAAAACAGAAAAGAACAAGTAACTTCAGGGAACTTATGCTCTAGTTGGAGAGACAATAAAATAAAAATGTTTTAAAAATGAGTTAAAGTATTATTGAAAGACTTAAAATTAAGATGGAAAAAAGTTAAAATGTTAAATAAAATGTAAGAGTTAAATAATACATAAAAACGTAAAACCAACTATATGATAGAGCATAGATTTAAGTGCTGTGTAAGTTTAAAAAATGAGTATGAATTCAGAGGCTGTGATCATTTCAGCTTAAAAGATTTACTGAAGGAAGTGGGATGTAAGTCTGAAAAAGCCTTACATTTAGTGAGGTCAGTGATCTCATCTATGGCTCATTTGAGTTAAACTGTAAGCAACAGTCTTATATTAGCCCACTAGAATTTTGGGGGAATTTACTCATAATCAATAAACATCTGTAGAAAAGTCTTCTTGAAATTCATTAAACAAAATCTGATCAATCAAGATTCAAGTATGAGTGTTCATTCATAGATTTCCTTTACAAACAGTTTTGGTAGAAGGAGGTTTCAGTTACATGATGAAGTACATTGATTGTTACTGTAAAAGAAAAACATACAGATTTCAGGCAGTCTGTTCATTAAAAGATGCCTTAAAATATTTGAAAATTGGCAGCAGTTTCCCAATATCCTAATGCTGTATTTGCTTGTTTCTAAGTTATGTTCTGGAAATGAGTTGACTGCCTGTAGAAAGGCAGGGATCTTGTCCTTTGTGGTCACTGTTTATCCTGTGGATGAAGTCATCAGCAAACATAGCATTATGCAGTAGTCATCCAGTAAGCATATTTGTTAAATGAGTAAAAGGTGTAGTATAAACCGAAGAAAGCCTATTTTATGTATTTCCTTATAAGAATAAAGAATAATCATGATTGCTTATTTTTATTTATTGGATTCTCAAATTGATCCTTTCTCTGCTTGTTTACTGTGATTTTTATTTAGAAAAATTTTTTATAAAACTGATTTATCTTTCCTGTATGTTTTCTATATAGGGAGTGACTTGACCTGCTGGAGAAGAAAGGCTCAAACTAATCAACCTTGGCATATTTGTATGTGTAGACTTGTTTAATATTGCCATTGTTATTGTGTGTATAAATACTATATATACACACAACATACTTTGTAAATTTTATCTATGAATGATATCATAAAACAACTATCACAGAGTCACATTATAATCAGAGATTTTTTAAGTTCCAAAAGGAAACCAGGGCAGCTAGCTCTTATTTGAGACACTGTTTTCTATAGGAATATCCATCTGACATTCTTTATGCACACTAATTCCCCTGCCTCATGGAGAAAAATAAAAGTGTTTTGTGCTCAGTATATATAAAGAAAAATATTTAGAGTCTGAAATTTAACTGTGGACAGTTGTGAAAGGAATTATAAATTCTCAACTGCTTTTATTCCTTGCTACTTCATCATATCTTATTTTTTTCTCTTGGTTGCTTAATGTTTTTAAAACATTGGCTCCTGTTCAAGTTATCTATTAGTGTAAAACTTTCACCTGCAAGCTTAATGACTCAAAACAAAAACAGCACTTATTTTGTTCATGAATTTGTGGTTAGGGTATGGCTTACCAGGGATAGTTGGTCTTTTCTTGATTCAGTGTCAGCTGGGACAGAGCAAAGGCTTGAGATTTGAATCTTCTTCATTTTCACAACTTTAGTCATTAATGGACATATAAAATGGTATATATTTAAAGTGTACAGTGCAGTGATTTATATATATATATACATATATATGTATATATTTTATGAAATAATTATCATAATCACATTAAATAGCACATCAACTTACAGAATTAATTTTTCTTTTTCATGGTAAGAATGCTTGAGATCTACTCTCCTACCATTTCCAACATATACAATATGGTTTTAACTATGCTGCTGCTAAGTTGCTTCAGTCGTGTCCGACTCTGTGCAACCCTATAGACGGTAGCCACCAGGCTTCCCCGTCCCTGGGATTCTCCAGGCAAAAACACTGGAATGAGTTGCCATTTCCTTCTCCAATGCGTGAAAGTGAAGTCGCTCAGTCATGTCAGACTCTTAGCGACCCCATGGACTACAGCCCACCAGGCTCCTCTGTCCATGGGATTTTCCAGGCAAGAGTACTGGAATGGGGTGCCACTGCCTTCTCCTAAATTATTCCTGCTGCTGTTGCTGCTCCTGCTAAGTCGCTTCAGTCGTGTCCAACTCTGTGCGACCCCATAGATGGCAGCCCATTAGGCTCCAATGTCCCTGGGATTCTCCAGGCAAGAACACTGGAGTGGGTTGCCATTTCCTTCTCCAGGTTTTAACTATAGTCACATGCTATACATTAGATCCCTAGAATTTTTTATCTTACAAATGAAGGCTACTACCCACTGAACAACATCTACCTATTTCCTCTACCCCCAACCCCCTGTAACCACCGTTCTACTCTCTGTTTCTATGAGTTTGAGTTAAAAAAAAAAAAATTCACATATAAGGGAGATCATGCAGTATTTGTCTTTGTCTAGCTTATTTTGTTATTATATGGTACTCACATTAGCTGTGAGTGTTACTTGAAAGTGGATTTGGATTAAATGTTAACATGTTGCACATTTAAGGGTAGCCATTAAAAATTATGAGAGAACAATGAATGCTATGCTAAGAAAGAAGATAAAAAGGAATTATATAAAATTCTCAAAACCATAACAGGCAAAAAAAAAAAGTGGAAGACAAAAATAAGAATAAGGAACAAGGATAGCAAATAAAAAAGGGTAATGGATATCATAGATATTAATCCAGTTGTATTGATATAATTTTGAACCTCAGTTTTCTAAATGAACTAATTAAGAGACACATTGTCAGATTGGATGAAAAAATAAGGACCATATGTTGCCTAAATGACCATAATTTTAAATGCATAGATAGGTAAAGAGAGTATGAGTGGAGAAAAATATACCATGTTACCACGAACCAAAAGAAAGCAAATGTAGATATATTAATTTCAGACAGAGCTAATTTTAATTAAGGAAAGTTATAAGGGATAAAGGGGCATATAATCACAGAGAGGTCAGTTGTCCAAGACATAACAATCCTTAACGTCTATAAACAGAGTGTCAAACTGTGTGAAGCAGAACGTAAGAGAATGACATAAAGAAATAGGTAAGTCCACTATTATAGTTGGAGCTTTCTCAAAAATAGACAGCTCCAGCATGCAGAAAAGCAGTGAGGAAAATAGTTGAAATCAGCAACATAATAAATCAACTGGGTATAATTTACATCTATTGAGTACTTTATCCAACAACAGCAAAATAAACATTCTTAAGTTATTGTAGAATATTTACCAAGTTAGACCTCGTTATGGGCCACAGGGCTTCCCTGGTGGCTCAGATGGTAAAGAATCCTGCAATGCGGGAGACCTGGGTTGGGAAGATCCCCTGGAGGAGGGCATAGCAACCCACACCAGTATTCGTGCCTGGAGAATCCCCATGGACAAGAGGAGCCCGACAGGCTACAGTCCATGGGATCGCAAAGAGTCAGACACAACTTAGCAACTAAGCCCAGTATGGGCAACAAGACACACCTTAACATTTAAAAGAAGAGAAATTGTATAATGTCTGTTCTTATACTACAGTGGAATTAGAAACCAGTAACACAAATAGAACTCAAAAATCTTCAAGTATATAGAGATTAAACAATGTACTTCTAAATAACACATGGCTCAAGAAATTTAACAAACACAAGAAATTTAAAAATACTTTAAATGAAAGTGAAAACACAACTTAGCAAAATTTGTGGGATATAGGAAAAGCAACACTAAAAAGGAAGTTCATAGCATTGAATGTATGTATTAGGAAAGAAGAAAGATCTAAAATCAATCATCTAATATTGAGCAGAATGGCATCCTGGATGGGAGGGGAGTTTGGTGGAGAATCGATACAGCTTAATCCCTTTGCTGTCCACCTGAATCTATCACAGCATTGTTAATACTCCAATATAAAATTAGAAGCTTAAAAAAAATTACCCAGATTTCTACCTCAGGAAACTTAGAAAAGAAGAACAAATTAAATCCAAAGTAACCATAAGAAAATAAATCTTAAGAATTAGAGCAGAAATCAATGAAATTGAAAACAGGAGTTCAGTAGAGAAAAATCAAAAACAAAAGTTATCTTTTGAAAAGATCAATAAAATCAGTTTTTCCAGCTAAGCTAAGACAAAAGGAGAGAGGACACAAATTATTAATATCAGAGATGAAAGAAGGGATGTTAATAGATCCCATGTACATTGAAAGGATTAAAAAAGAATACTCCGTATAACTCTCTGTCCACAGTTTGATAAGCTAAATGAAGTGAACCAGTTCCTTGAAGGACACAACTTACAAAATTCACACTAGAATACATGGTCTGAATAGGCTTTTATCAAAGAAATTGAATTAATAATCACCTTCCAAAACAGAAAACACCTGGCCCAGATGAGTTCATTAAGGAAGAAACTATACCAGTTCTTTCCAGTCTCTTTCAGAAGTTAGAAGCAGAGGAATACTTAACTACTTATTCTGTAAGGCAAGTATCACTCTTAATACCAAAATCAGGCAAAGACATTGCAAGGAAAGAAAATTAAAGACTAATACCTCTTGTTAACATGAATGCAAAAAATCTTTAGAAAGTTTAGCAAATTGAGTCCTACAATGTATAAAAATAATTATGCAGCACACCCTGGTGGGATTTATCCTGGTTATACAAGACTGATCTAGCATTTAAAAAGCAATTAATGTAATCCATCAAAAGAATAGGCTAAAAAGAAAAAAATACAAGAACACATTGATAGATGCAGAAGACACATTTGAAAAATCGGCACCCATTCATGAGTAAAACCTAATAAGGAGTAGAAGGAAACTTCCTCAATATAATAAAGAATATTCTACAAAAATTCACAGTTCACATCATATATAATGGTGAGAAATTTGAGGTTTCCCATTAAGATCAGGTAGAAAGTGAGGATATTCTCTCCCACTTTTGCTTTTCAACATCATATGTGAAGGCCTAGGTAATGCAGTAAGACAAGAGAAAATAAAAGGCATATAGATTGCAGAGGAAGAAATAAAATTGTCTTTGTTCACATGATTATATGTTTAGAAAGTCTTGAAGAGTTAACAAAAAATCCTGAAACCAATAATTGATGATAGCAAGGTTGCAGGTGCAAGGTTAGTGTATAAAAGTCAATCACTTCCCCATATACCAGGAATGAGCAAGTGGAATTTGAAATTAATAATACAATGCTATTAACATTAGCATTCCCCATAGATATATATGTAACAATGAATACTTGTATATATATATAACAGAATGGATATAAGATCTATATGAAGAATACTATAAAATTCTGATGAAACAAATGAAAATAACTTGAGTGCAGAACTATTCTATGCTCATGGGTAGCATCAGTATTGTCGAGATGTCAGTCTTCCCAACTTGATATCTAGATTCTATGCAATTGCAATAGAAATACCACCAAGGTATTTTATAGTATATTGATTCTAAAATTTATGTGAAGAGACAAAGATCCACAATAGTTGACACGGAGGACACAATTGGAAGGCTGATACTACCTGACTTCAAGACTTATTATAAACTACTGTAATCAAGACAGAGTGGTACTGACAAAATTGTAAACAGATCAGTGGAACAGGATAGAGAGCCCAGGAATAGATTTGTTAAATACAGGCTTAATTTTTGACAGAGGAGCAAAGGCAACCCAATGGAGCAAAGATACTTATTTCAACAAATGATTCTCGAACAACTAGGTATTCATGTACCAAAAAAAAAAAAATCAAAAATCTAGACCCAGACTTTACACTCTTCATAAAGGATTATAGATCTAAATTTAAAATGCAAAACTATAAAACTCTTAAAAAGTAACATGGTGAAAAAACTAGATGGTGGTATGATGGTATGATGATATGATGATATGCTATGATGATAACTTTTAGATACAACACCAAGGACACAGTGCATCAAAGAAATAATTCATGAGCTGGAATTCATTATCATTAAAACCTTTTGCTGTGTAAATAAAACCATTGTAATTAAAAGACAGTAACGAGATACTGTGAAACTTCTATGTATAATCGTATGATGTATATATGTTAGCACACATTTTTTTCACACCTAAAGAGTGTAAAACATGAAGGGTGAACCCTGCAGGCTTTGGGTGATTATGTTGTGTCATTGTAGGTTCATCCTTGGTAGAACATGTACCATTATGGTGTGTGTTGTAATATTGGGGGAGGCTATGCATGTTTGGAGGCAAGAGAAGGATGGAGAATCTCTGTACCTTCCTGAAGTGTTTTTGAAACCTAAATCTAAAAATATAAAACCTTTTTTTTTAAAAGGAATGGAAATATCATTGATGATTTGGATCAATTTTGATTCTTTTCCTCAGCTTAGGGAGGAACTCAGTTTTCCTGAGACCAATGTTCCCCTGCTGTGTCCACAAGTTTGCTCTCTATGTCTGCATCTTTGTTGTTGCCTACAAATAGGTTCATCAGTACCATTTTTCTAGATTTAATATATATGCTGTTAATATACCATATTTGTTTTTTTCTTTATGATTTGCTTCACTCTGTATAACAGGCTCTGGGTTCATCCACCTCACTAGAACTGACTCAAAGTCAATACTTTTCGTGGCTGAATAATATTCCATTGTATATATGTACCACACTTCTTTATCCATTCATTTGTTAGTGGACATCTAGGTTGCTTCCATGTCCTGGCTGTTGTAAATAATGCTGCAATGAACATTGGGGTATATCATTTGGAATTGTGAACATTGGGGTATATCTTTTGGAATTGTGATTTTTTTCAGAATATATGCCCAGTAGTGGGATTGCTGAGTCATATAGTAGTTTTATTCCTAGTTTTTTAAGAAATCTCCATATTGTTCTCCATAATGATTATATAAATTTATATTGCCACCAAGAGAGCAAGAGGGTTCCCTTTTTTCCACATCTTCTCTAGCTTTTATTGTTTATAGATTTTTTGATGATGGCCATTCTGACCAGTGTGAAGTGATAGATACCTCATTGTCGTTTTGATTTGCATTTCTTTAACAATAAGTGATGTCAAGCATTTTTTCACGTGTTTCATCTGTATGTCTTTTTTGGATAAATGCCTGTTTAAGTCTTCTTCCTATTTTTTAATTGAGTTGTTTGTTTCTATGAGATTGAGCTGCATAAGCTGCTTGAGAAGACTCTTGAGAGTCCCTTGGACTGCAAGGAGATCCAACCAGTCCATTCTGAAGGAGATCAACCCTGGGATTTCTTTAGAAGGAATGATGCTAAAGCTGAAACTCCAGTACTTTGGCCACCTCATGCGAAGAGTTGACTCATTGGAAAAGACTCTGATGCTGGGAGGGATTGGGGGCAGGAGGAGAAGGGGACGACCGAGGATGAGATGGCTGGATGGCATCACGGACTCGATGGACGTGAGTCTGAGTGAACTCCGGGAGATGGTGATGAACAGGGAGGCCTGGCATGCTGTGATTCATGGGGTCGCAAAGAGTTGGACACGACTGAGCAACTGAACTGAACTGAAGTTGCTTGTATATTTTGGAGATTACCCTTTGCCAGTTACTTCATTTGCAAATGATTTTCTCACATTCTGAGAGTTGTCTTTTCATCTTGTTTATGGTTTCCTTTGCTGTGCAAAAGTTTTTAAGTTTAATTAGGTCCAATTTGTTTATTTTTATTGTATTTCTATTACTCTAGGATAGGAGGAGGGTCATAAGAGGATCTTGCTGGGGTTTATGTCAAAGAGTGTTCAGCCTACAGATCTTCTTAAAGCTTGATCATTGGTGCTGAATTTTAGGACAAGCCAAGACCTGCACTGGGTTGGGGCTGGGATACCTGTCTCTGGCCTTTCCATGTACTTTCTTGGCTTCCAAACAATACATTGTCTGAGTTCCCAGGGTGTGTGTCCCAAAATATACAGAATTTGGGGAAATTGAATTGTCCCAAAAGTCAAGCAGCCTTTATTCTGCCAGTTTTTGTTTATTAGAAGAAAGTCATTAAGGCTGGCCCTTTTTGGGACATAAGAAAATTGACCTCACTTTTGCTGATTAAAGTGTCAAAGAGATTGCACTCATGTTTAGAAGTCATCATAGCTTTCTAAATCTTAAATGATGTTAGGGTAGAGGTGATTTTGAAATTTCACAGAGAAATATTTCTTTTTATTTATTTATAATAAATGCCTGTTATTCTGAAACAATTTCTGCATATTTTCTGCTGATTTATAAAGGAAAAAAATGCCACAACTCTTATATTTTAAAAATATTTGGTCTTAAGTTTATATTGATGTCTTTTGTAAATTAAAGCAAGAAGCTCTTTAAATGAAATGTATTCTGTCTTCTAGGGCTCCCCTGGTGGCTCAGATAAGAATAGCCTGAAATGCAGGAGACCCAGGTTCAGTCTCTGGGTCAGGAAGATCTCCTGGAGAAGGGAATGGTTATTCACTCCAGTATTCTTGTCTGGAGAATCCCATGGACAGAGGCGCCTAGCAGGCTACAGTCCATAGGGTCACACAGAGTCAGACACAACTGAGCCACACACACACACATTCAGTCTTCTGCTTTTATTTCCTAAAAATAGCCTTGTACTTTAAGCATATTTAGCTACCAGTCTTTTTAGTACACAAATGAAAATGATACTAAATTACAGAATATATCATTGCTGATTTACCAGGTTGTTGGCCTACTGAAGAAGGCAGCATTTGATAAAAGTATCATCTGAACAAACAGGATCTTCATTTCAGTAGCCACTACTGAAAGGAGATCTTTAATTTTAGTGTTGCCTTATCTTGCCTGTCAGAACCAACACAAGCTCCTTATTCCTTCATAAGTCATAGTATCATTATCAGGATCCTTGCCATATTAATTTAAATCCTTCTAAGGTCAAATCAAAGAAGTAGAAGCCTGGTTTCCTTTGGTTTGTCCTCTTTATCTTGTATAGAGAGACAAATCTGAGAAAACAAAATTAGCTTCTCTTGTGACTAACAGACTTGATGAAATTATATTTAGTTC
The DNA here is from genome assembly GCA_006410635.1 of Cephalophus harveyi. Lineage (NCBI taxonomy): Eukaryota > Metazoa > Chordata > Mammalia > Artiodactyla > Bovidae > Cephalophus > Cephalophus harveyi. Next base: position 331,274 of record SJYT01033704.1, read on the forward strand.
TTAGTAAAATTTGAGCTCATATTTATTTTCTGAATTTTAAATAAAACATCATGAAGAAAATGAGCAATATTTTGTAAAAAGATTTGGTATTCAGCTAACCATTTGTACTCTTTTCTCATTCCATGGGAATTATCAAAGCAAAGAGAATTTCCTATACTGTTACAAATTCTTGTTAACTTTAAAAGAATTGTCTTCTATACATTTTTTTTAACAGAAAGTTACTTAATGATTTAATATTTTATTTCAGAATATCTTATTTCCAAGTATATTTGTGTCTCTGTCCTTATCTACCTGTCCGTCACATGCATATATATTGAAAGGTTAACTATAACCATTGAAGTATTATTATAGTAATACAGTACATTTTCTAGAACCAAAGGATCAGAGCAGTGCTGAATTAAGGAAAGACTGGAGCAGTCCCTAGCAGAATATAGGTAATACAGTTGTTTCATCCTTTACTCTGCTTCTCCTTGGCTCACTGCTTCACTTGTTTCTCTTATTCCAAACAAGCATTTTTTTTCTTTCCATCTTATATGGCCATAAATGGCCATTGCAAACAGCTTCAACAGCTTTACTCCTATCTACTCCATTCCTGAAAGCTGGAAGGTACGATTAATATCTCTTATATACAATTTTCAGTTTCTGAGGAAAGACAGACTTTACCAATCTGTATCAGTTATTTTTAGCCCCAAACTAAAGAATTGTGGCCAAAGAATAAATTCTTTTTAAATAAATACAGGAATCCTCTCTTATTTGAAGCTTTGCTTCTTGTAGTTTTGGTTACCTGTGGTCAACTGTGGTCCAAAAATATTAAGTGGAAAATTCCGGAAGTAAAAGTTCATGTTTTATATTGCACACAGTTCTAAGTGATGAAATCTCACGCCTTTCAGTTCCATCCCTCCCAGCACATGAATCAGCCCTTTGTCTATGTTATCCTGCCTGTTGGTCATATAGTAACTGTCTTATTTATCAGGTAGAAATATTACGGTTCTTGTGTTCAAGTAACCCTTATTTTACTTACTCTTGGTCCCAAAGCACAAGAGTAGTGATGCTGGCATTTCAGATATACTCTTCCTATGTCTAATTTATAAATTAAAATTTATCATGGGTATTTATATATAGGAAAAAGAAAGTTTATATAGGGGTTTGTACTATATTTGGTTTCAGGCATCCATTAGGGATCTTGGAACCTATACCCCATGGATAAGGGAGGAACTACTGTATGTGACCAGATGTGAGATTCAAGTATTGGATGGCTCAGAATAAAGAGATGATTAGTCCTTGAGATTAGAGTATGTGTGAAGATGTGCATGAATGTGTTGTGTGTGTGTATGCGTGTGCAAGGTATCCTTTCATATTGAGGTATGAGGTTGGTGATTTTGTGTGGATTAGATAAAATAAACAACATGCATCCACTTTGTAAAGTTAGACAGTGCCTAATCAATATATTTAAGATGAGACCATTTCCTTCTTTGGTTGTTTATAAAGTACAGAAATATATTGAATAACAATTGTTTTGAAGATCTAGCTATACTTTAAGAGTAGGCTGACAGAGCCATTAATTTCAAATTTATACAGACCCCTATTTTAAATAGACAAGTATAGTCTACATTTGCCAACAATCCTGAATATTGTGTTTTATAATAGTATTGAGATTTGGAAGCACTTATACAATAATATGTGCTCAGAAATCTCGTTAGATGAAACTTTAGGATGAAAATCTATAGTCAGGCAAAATTGAGAGACAGTGGTTATAAATGAGAGGCTGAAGCTTATGTGGTTTTACTATCAATTTGAAATGATTTGTGTAAAGAAACTCTTTTGATACATTAGTCCAAATTAAAAAAGTTGTCATAAGATCAATTAATCATCTTCAGAAAACAGAAATAACTTTATAATAAAAGTGAAAGCAACAGACTTTAGTTCTTTTATGCAAGTATTTCTCATTATTGAAATTTCAACATTCATCAAATTTAATTTTTACATAAATCAGTTATTGTTCAGTCGCTAAGTTGTGTCCAACTCTTTGCAACCCCATGAACTGTAGACTGCCAGAGTCCTCTATCCATATTTCCCAGGCAAGAGTACTGCAGTGGGATTCCATGCCCTTCTCCAGAAGATCTTCCTGACCCAGGGATGGAACCTGTGTCTCCTGCATGGGCAGGCAGGGTGTTTTTTTTTTTTTTTTTTTTAACCACTAGTGCCACCTGAGAAATTGTTTATAGGGTATAATAATTTTCAAATTATTTCCCTGATAGATGTGCAAAAATAGTTTTCATTTAAAAGGAAAATGATATAATAACGGATAAAATGATATAATAACAGATATTCAGTATTAAGAAAAGATTAGAACTCAGGGTTTGTGAGGGCATAATTTTGAATGTACTCAATTAAATTATCTTTCAGAAAGAACCAGTAGTTAGTTCCCACTTTTTCTTAACTAAATTAGTGCTTTATACCAATTGGACTAGGTATAAATAAAAGGAAGAGGGCTGGGGGAATACAAAGAATGGGTATGACAATTCATTCATCTACTTTGTAAAAGTATACTAATTATAGAAGCATATTGTAAGGAAGTTTCAGAGATTAAGACATGGTTTGTGAGACAGTGCTTTCAAACACATGATGTTCAAAGTTGCTAAGTAGAGGTCACAGCTAAATGTTTCCCAATAGAAATTAGGTAAACAAACTGTAAGTAGAGTAGAAAGAAATTTTAGTAGCATAGATTACAAAGAAAGAAATCAAAGATACCAAATGAAGTATTAGTCTTTGTTGGCCTTAAATTGGTGGACCTAGGAGAATACTCTGAAAATATCTGTTCATTGAACATTTGGGGAACTACCAATAGAGAGTGGTAGTAAGCCAGACAAAGACAAATATCATATGATATTCACTTATATGTGGAATCTAAAAAAAGATACAAATGGACTTACATGCAAATCAGAAATAGACCCACAGGTATAGAAAAAAATATGGTTATCAAACAGGAAAGGAGGGGTGGATAAATTAGGAATTTGGGATTAACAGATACATACTACCATATATATATATATACAGTCTACTTTATTTATATAAAACAAGGACCTACTGTGTGGCACAAGAAGTTATACTCAGTATTTTATAATAACCTATAAGGGAAAGAAATACGACAAAAATGTATAGCTGAATCATTTTGCTGTACACCTGAAACTAACACATTGTAAATCACCTGTACTTCAATTAAAAAAAATAATAAGTAGATTTCAATAGTAATGTAAAATGGTAAATTGAAAATCTGGACAATGGAAAATAATACAGTTGTCCATTTTTAAAAGATTTATTTATTTTAATTGGAGGCTAATTACTTTACAATATTGTATTGGTTCTGTGACACATCAACTGAATCCACCATGGGCATACACGTGTTCCCCATCCTGAACCCCCCTCCCACCTTCCTCCCCGTACCATCCCTCTGGGTCATCCCAGTGCACCAGCCCCAAGGATCCTGTATCGAACCTGGACTGGTGATTCATTTCTTGTTAAAGATAAGGTAGTATGGGCTTCCTAGGTAGCTCAGAGGTAAAGAATCTGCCTGCCAGTGCAGGAGATGTGGGTTCAATCTGTGAGTCAGGAAGATTCCCTGGAGAAGGAAATGGAAACCCACTCCAGTATTCTTGCCTGGAGAATCCCATGGACAGAAGAGGCTGGAGGGCTACAGTCCATGGGGTCACAAAGGAGTTGGACATGATTTAGTGACTAAAATAGTAATAGTCAAATAGCTACTATTTTCCAAACAGAAGGAAGTAAAAAGGAGGGAGTCTGACACCATGACATCACAGAATAGTAAACGTGCCAGATTTTAAAGGCTATGTACTTGTCAGTTGCCAAGATGATAGTAGCGGTGTTCTCATGGATGAGCAGAAGCTGCTGTGGTGATTGTCTGGTGCAGTATATGATTAGAGGAGAGGTAGGCAATCATAAAGGGGAGTATTAGAGCAGTGAGACTTTTCTTCTTTACTTATAACACCACCATCTTTATTATTGCTGTGACTTTATTAAATAGAAAATTACTTAGGAATTTCTCTATGCAAAGTTCATTCTCAAGATTTTGTGCTATCTTCTGCTAAGAAGCTTCTCTTTTCAAAATCTTTATCCTGCCTTATTCTCACCATTTAAGAGTCAGTTCAGATATTTGCCTACTCATGGCAGCCTTCTCTGATCATTTTAGTTCAAGCTGTCCTCTTAATTATCCATACACACAATGCTGCTTTCTTTTATTACTGTCTTTTATTAAACTTAGACTATTTTGAATGTATTTGCTGACATGTCTGTGGTTTGTCTTTTCTTTCCAGAGTGTAAACTCCTCTATTTCATGAGATTCTTTCTTTTCTTTTTTATTTTTCAGAGATTCTTTCAATCATGACATCCAGCTCATATCCAGCTTCCAAAAATACATGTACCTCAAAGTACTTGTAGATGTTTCACTTCTCTATATGCAATGTATTTTGCCATTACTATTTCTTTGGGCCAGTTGATACTTTAGTTTCTTGAAAAACTATACTACTTTAGTAGTAAACCAGGAATCATTCTATGTTTGAACAATTTTTAGATTTTAAAATACAGGTTTCCATGAGGTAACTATTAAAGATGTTACTTTAAGTAGCATTAGATTGCAGTTAAATTTTAAATTTCTTTTAGAATGATTTTCATATTATGAAGAAAAAAAGAGAATGAGGCCAACATGCATTAACAGAGCTGGCTTATTCTAATATAATATCTAGGTTTGTTATATCCAAACTCTACTTTTTATCTGGCTGTATTTCTGACAGTGTTTTACATAACAACAATAACAACATTCTCACTGAAAAGAAAATAATACTCATTTTAATATTTTTAAGCATTTTCCAAAGCACAAAAGAGGAGTTTTCTCATACCTGTCTCTTATACACATCTAGATGTGTATAAGAGACAGCCCCTGGCCTTCCTGCCTGTTACCCTCTCAAATGGAAATTTATAGCACTAAGAAATTTAACCATTCAGCAAACTGTTCTCTGCTTTTTTCCTACATATTTACATTTTTAAAAATCTAAAATTTAGGAAAACTTTCTATTTTAATATTATCTAGTTTTACTAGCTTAGCCTTTTCATATGGTAAAACCTTACCTATATTCTAATTTATGAGATTCTCAACCTAATATGTTTGTATATTACATATTTATGATATGTTTATGTTAACAAATTACATGTAGATCTGTGCTATAAACTGGTATTGCATGAGTATACACACTCATGCATATTCAGCAAGCATATATACATGCATAGATGTGTATGCATGTGTATAAAAGTATATACAACTATACATAAGTACACATGCGTCTAACATGTCTAACATGTTATGTCTAACATAGGTTCTACTATGACTTTGTATGTCAGTGACATTGTTTCTATAGTAACTGCTGCACTGGAAAAATCAAAGCAGAAAGCTTTGGAAAGAGCCAACAAAATCACATGCTTAGTAAATGATGAGCAGGTGGATGTTATTTGTCTGGGGTAATACATCTTAGAAGTGACTAAAACAAAATGAAATCATTGCTCTGTAAGCAAATACAGTCTAGCCAAGGTTGTAACATTGTATGCTATCTTTAACCAGAAATGGCCAAATCATTATGATTTTTCTAGAATATACATACGTAAAACCTTGTGAATCTTTATCTATATTAGATACAATGTTAAAGAGGATTATGGCAGTGCTGCCAGGCTGAGCCAGTATTTCCAAACTTTGGATCAAGTGTCTATTTAAGGATATTTATGGGAAAAGGACATTTCTGTAGAACTTTTAAATGAATTGTGCCTCACAAGAATGTCAAGTGCCTAGGGACAAGATCAATGAAGTTATTTTGTTATCATTTTAATTCTGAAAACTTAAATCATCTAGGAAGACTTGCAACATAGTCAAAGGCTGAGCCAGTATTTCCAAACTTTGGATCAAGTGTCTATTTAAGGATATTTATATATGGGAAAAGGACATTTCTTTAGAACTTTTAAATGAATTGTGCCTCACAAGAATGTCAAGTGACTAGGGACAAGGTCAATGAAATTATTTTGTTATCATTTTAATTCTGAAAACTTAAACCATCTAGGAAGACTTGCAACATAGTCAAACATACCATATTTTATGAAAACTGTATTCAAATTAGTGACAGAATTTACCAATAGTCAGAATATTTATGGCAACAAATTAGATCTGATTCAAACAAACAGAAGCAGAAACAAAAAATAAGTTTGAAATTTTGAAGACAATTTGAAGTTTGCTCTTCTTACCTTTCCCATCTAGGTCACCTGTTTTTTAAAGCAGTCACCTGTTTTGCACAAAGAAAGGATATGCACTTGCCTTTTAACTGCCATTCATACTTATTCATACATAACTACCATTCATACTTGCCTTTTAGCTACCATCATATTGTTTAAAATGATTGTTAAGTAAGTTGAATTTATCTGTTATATATTTCTTAGCAAAATATATACGTAAAGTTTTTTTGTATATTCATACAAACAAAGTTAGGATCATTCCCTAAGATGAAAACAAACTTGATGAAAGACATGTTTTGTCTAACCCATAAATTTTTCCTTTGTCTTTGACTGAGGATGATAAATAAGGTGGTAGTCTGGAACATTCCAGGGAGTTCCTCAGTTTTCCTGGGTATCTCCCATGTATAGAGGAGATTAGATGTTATTAAATTTCTGTTTACTTTTCTCATATTCATCTGTTTTTTTATTACAGGGGATATCTCAGCCAAGAACCTTGAAAGGTAGAGGGAAAATTATTTATCCTCTTCCAAGAAATATATGCAAATATTGTAGTTAAATTCCTTTGTTCTGGAGGCAAGCTGACTTCCTAAGGAGCTGGTCTTAATTTAACTCTCAGATGTTTAGGTTGTGAGATATTTTGTGTTTTGCTTTCTCCTTTTTCCTTTTGGCATGTCATAGTCCTTCTTCCTTAATTCCTTACCAATATGCAGTGTTCTCAAATGCTTTCTGTTCTTTTCCTTACCAAGTTTTGCTTCCAACTAGTGATCAGTTGGTAAGTTTAGGACAGGTATTGTTCAGCCACTAAGTCATGTCTGACTCTTTTGCAATCCCATGGACTGTAGCAAGCCAGGTTCCTCTGTCCTCCACTATCTCCCAGAGTTTGTTCATACTCATGCCCATTGAGTCAGTGATGCCATCCAACTATCTCATGCTCTTTTGCATCCTTCTCTTCCTGCCTCAGTCTTTCCCAAGATCAGGATCTTTTCCAATGAGTCAACTCTTCACAACAGCTGACCAAACTATTGAAACTTCAGCTTCAGAATCAGTCCTTGCAATGAATATTCAGGACTGATTTCCTTTAGGATTGATTGGTTTGACCTCCTTGGTGTCCAAGGGACTCTCAGAAGTTTTCTCCAGTACACAGTTTGAAAGCATCAATTCTTTGGTGCTCAGCTTTCTTTATGGTTCAACTCTCACATCTGTACATGACTACTGGAAAAACGATAGCTTTGACTATATAGACATTTGTTAGCAAAGTGATGTCTTTGGTTTTTACTACGTTGTCTAGGTTTGTCATAGCTTGCCTTCTCAGGAGCAAGTGTCTTTTAATTTCATGGCTGCAGTCACTGTCCTCAGTGATTCTATTTTATCCCCAATTTATGATGAAGTGATGGAATGAGATGCCATGATCTTAGTTTTTTGAATGTTGAGTTTCAAGCCAATTGTTTCACTCTCCTCTTTCTCCCTCATCAGCAGACTGTTTAGTTCCTCTTCGCTTTCTGCTATTAGAATGGTATCATCTACATATCTGAGACTGTTGATATTTCTCCTTGCAGTTTAGGTTCCACTTTGTGAGTCATCCAACCTGGCGTTTTCCACGATGTACTCTGCATATAGATTAAATAAGTAGGGTGACAATATGGAGCCTTGTCATACTCCTTTCCCAATTTTGAGCCAGTCAGTTGTTTCAAGTAAATTAATAACATAAAAGCAATTTTGAATCAGACCTAAGGTTAAATTTAAATTCTGTCTAGATTAGTTGTATAACTTTTGGCAAATAGTTTAACTTCTCTGAACTAGAATTTTTTCCTCAAATGTGATATCTAGATTTAATAACAAAATATGTATGAAAAGCTCAGTACAATGCATGACTGTAGTCACTAAGCATGTGTTAATTTTATTCCTCGCCTCCTTCCTTTCAGAGATTTGTGCATTTCAGTAAAGCTTGGTACCTCAACATTAAGGAATGAATCTCTGCTCTTGAAAAAGAAACAGGTGAGAGTGATATTTAGGGACAGGAAGCTTTTCTGTCACCTCTGAAATGACACATTTGCTCTGCTTGCTTAGGAGACCAGCATGGTCTGTCTTGTTGCCAACTCAATGAAAGGCTTTAAAAGCTTGCCAAAACATTTTCTGCTAAGCATTTTCTCCCAGGCTTCTAATTCCAAGTGACTTTTTAAATGTGTGACCTTTGATATTGACTATTTTGGGGAAAAAAATCTTTATAGAAGGGTACTAGAGGCAGCAAACAGTCCTGTGATTCTAAATCCCTTGCTAAGCAGAGAATGCTCATCTATCTGAATTGTATTTCTTTGTAAACTACATTTAATAGTGTGGTTTGGGTAGCCTAATCTCCCTCTGGAGATAAGAAAGAAATTCTATGAATACAGCAAGTATTTTAAGACAAGGAGGGGGTAAAAGAAGAAAGATTTAATTAAGCATAGAGCTTTACCTAGTTTTCCTGACTTTTTATTTTTAAGCAACCAATTGCATTTGGATTTACACCTGTGCTGTTCCAAAATTTTATGCTGGGTCTGGCTTCCATTTTCAATCTCCTGCTATTCCAAGAACTTGAGTTTGGTAAACATGCCTTACCTCTCTCCTTTTTGTGTCTTTATCCTTCACCTGTGATACATGCCTACTCTGCCAAGTTCTGTCTATAAAATTATTTTCATCCCAAGTCCAGCCAGTATGTCACCTTTACTCATTTATGTATTCAAAAGCTCAAACAAAAACAGATAACAAAAAAGCCATTATGTAGTACTGAATGCCCGTTGCTGGGTCATAGAATAATAAATGAAACATGGTTCTGTTTCTGAAAAAGGTCACAGCTGCATACATATAACTAGCTTCAATGCAGTGGGAACAGTATGAGAATAGAGGTATATGCAAACACTATCAGCAGTGTTTGACTAGGTCATAGNTTATGTAGTACTGAATGCCCGTTGCTGGGTCATAGAATAATAAATGAAACATGGTTCTGTTTCTGAAAAAGGTCACAGCTGCATACATATAACTAGCTTCAATGCAGTGGGAACAGTATGAGAATAGAGGTATATGCAAACACTATCAGCAGTGTTTGACTAGGTCATAGAGGCACTGAAAGTAACAACAGTGATCATGGAGTGAGTTCTTGAAAGATAACGGGTTTGTTAGAGAGTGGAAGAAGATTCTCTAGCTCTGGAGCGGCAGATGTGCAAGTCCATATTGACACTAGGAATCATTAGTATTTTAGAGTCTAGGTCTCCAAAATATCACCTTAACAATCCTGACTCTAGGTGAACCCTGCTGGAACTTTTGTGTGTTTTCCTCCCGTTTTTCACAGGTAAGCCATTCTTTTTTTTACAGGTATAAGAAAGATATTTAGCTAGATTAGATATTTGTGTTCCATTTTTAATTTTCCTGGTGGGTGTTAAATTTCTTGAAACTAAGGACTGTGTCTTCCCTGCTTTTTTTTTTTTTCTGAGAATCCACACTCTGTTACAATGCTTCTCTTTTCTGATACTGCTTCATCTTGAAAACTCATGTTATGTTTAAAGAAAGGCAATGAAAGAAGAAATGTTTCCAGAAAACTGTTCGCCAATATGGACTTTGTTTTATAAGCTATAAGAAGTAAAGTATGGAAAAAGAAATGGGTTATTTTTTTGTTACTTAGAAAAGGAATGCTTTAAGTACCTGTGTATAAGGATGGTCACATTTTATGTTCTTAATACAAGAGGCATAGTACTTAAAGAGAAAAAAAGAATTATGCTAAGAGGGCTCAAATTACTGATTCAAATCAACATCATTGCTTATCTTTAAATGAAAAGCCCAGATCCCATTTCCCTACACAGATTATCATATCTTTTAAGATGAAAACAGAGGGTGGGGAAGGGACCACAGAATGTAGCTAACATGAGAATGCAAAGGCCACTGTTTGAGAAAATATTCTTTTTTCATTGATTGGAGTCTTCAATAAAATATTTTTAGAAAGCAGCAATAAATCCACTGTCATTTTTCTCTTCAGCTTCTTTAATTTTGTTTCACTTTGTTTTTCTGTTCCCTTCCATAAAGAGTGGTATCAGTACATAATATCACAATGAACTGCTATTTAAAGGCCACAATTACAACATGAAAGGAAGATATGACTAGTCAGAACTTAAGTTTTTATCTTTAATTTTGTTTCACTTTGTTTTTCTGTTCCCTTCCATAAAGAGTGGTATCAGTACATAATATCACAATGAACTGCTATTTAAAGGCCACAATTACAACATGAAAGGAAGATATGACTAGTCAGAACTTAAGTTTTTAAGTTCTGACTAGTCATATCTTCCCTGCTTTTTATTGCTCTTTAAAATGCCTATAACTGAGACTTCTAGTAATGTTTATTTATTGTTTACTATGTACCAACAACTGTGCTAAGAAATAGACATTTGTTTATATCTTTAACTCCAACTGTAACTCTATGAGATTACTGCTTCTACTCACAATTAAATAAAACAATGCTTAGTGGGATCAAATGAGTTTTCTAAGAATGAATTTAATTAAAAAAACTTGACTACAGAGCTATAAATCTTAATAAATACATTATCCTGCCTTCACAAATGGGTTTCCCAGGTGGTTCAGTCAGTAAAGAATCCACCTGTGTACTGTCGGCAATGCAGGAGACCTGCGTTTGATCCCTGAGTCTGGAAGATCTCCTGGAGAAGGAAATGGCAGTCCACTCCAGTATTCTTGCCTGGGAAATCCCATGGACAGAGGAGCCTGGCACGCTACAGTCCATGAGGTTAGAAGAGTTAGACATGACTTGGTAACTAAACCATTACCACCTTCACAAGTTGTTCCACATATATTTGCTAAATGAACAAAACAATTCTTAAAAAATCAAATTAATGCAATTGAATAACTCAATGGAGAAAATATCAATGTATGATAATATACATTTCAGAGAAAATATATATAAAATGTAAATAATTTTTATATATAAAATATATATTTCAGAGAAAAGTCCTGGAAAACCTTAAAATAAATGGAGCAATAAAATGTTTTTGAAGATGATTTTACCACCTTGTAGCGCTGTATCTGTTCCATGCTTTTAGGATTCAGGTATGCATAGGCTGAAGGTGTTATCTGGCTTGGTCATTTTCTAGAAAGCAGAGTTGCTGTAGCTGATGCTACCTGGACAGTCCCAGAGGAAGCAGGTGTGTTGGGGGAAGGTTGGAAAAGCATTTGGAAGAGCAAGCGAATAAAAAAAGTTTGCCAGTACATTGTAAATTTTTTCAGATTCCAAAAGTTTGTTGCCAATGTCCTGGTTTTAGTGGAGAGACTTCCAGAATTCATGATCCTTGTGATCTGGGCTTCTGGCTCCCATATGTGCCAGTGAATTTGCAACAGTAATGTGGCATAGTGAGCATCTGCCTTTTAATTCAGCTTTCCCTTTCCATTTTAGGGACATCAGTTAAGTTAATTAGAGGTGTGGCGTGGGTTAAAAAGATAGCAAATGCTGTAGAATTATGTTATTGGTGCAGAGTGTGCTGGAAATAGGATGGGTAGAAAAAAATCCAAGTCTTCCTATTTCTCATTAAAATCTACATAAAAACATATGAGATGTGACACTTAGAAAATGGGATTGATTGAATGGCATACTCAACCTGGTTTATTGGCATGAATGATGTTCCCTTTGCAGTAATTATAATAGGAGCCAAAAAATACAGTAATATCACCATTGCTCATACTGTTTCAGGATCCTTTGTGGGTGTTGTCTTGATTCTGTAGGGTGTACACTGAAAAATTCTTAACAGTGGCAAATCTTCAAATTTATAGAGTCAGTTCTGTTTTTGCCATTAAAAGAAGTTAAAATGTGCCAAATGTGATGTATAAAGTGGATGATCAAAGTAGAAATATAATTTCTGGCCAAAAATAAAGTGAGATTACAAAATAATGAAACTTGAAAAAATCATGCTTTATAAACACGCTCTGCTTATTCCAAAATAATATTTCTAAATTGAGATTCTATAGCATCTCTGTAGTATGTATTTTCCAGTTATTAGTTGAATACATAGATTCTGGTATATATATATATACACAATATATATTTTTAAATTTACAGCCAAACATATTAAAAAATTTTTTTTTAAATTTTATTTTTACTTTATTTTACTTTACAATACTGTATTGGTTTTCCCATACCTTGACATGAATCCACCACGGGTGTATACGAGCTCCCAATCCTGAATCCCCCTCCCACCTCCCACCCCATATCCTCTCTCTGGATCATCCCCATGTACCAGCCCCAAGCATCCTGTATCCTGTATCGAACATATAGGCTGGTGCTTCGTTCTTACATGATAGTATACACGTTTCAATGCCATTCTCCCAAATCATCCCACCCTCTCCCTCTCCCTGTCGAATGATATTATATATATTTTAAAACTTTTTGTTTAGATGGTTTAAAATTAACTAATATCAAATTGGTCCCAGACTAATAGGAAGTATTTTGAGAAGTAGAGGATAACTTTGAGACTAAGAAATAAACTCAAAGCAAAAAAATGAGAAAAAACACTTAGCACTCATCTAGGAAAACAACGTAAGAAGATTATGAAGTAAGGAGAGAAACTACTCACACTAGTATTTGTGAATGCTATCATGACATTGTATTTATTATTCTTATTTAATTCTTATAACAGCTCTTTGTTGTAAATATTATTTTATACTTTAACAGATTATCCAAGTTTTAAGTCAGTATTCAAACTCTTCTGTCTGATTCCAGAGCTTTTTGCTCAATTTTAACACAGTACCTCTTTTTTCTTTTTTTATATCTTTGCATTAAAAAAAATTGAATTATAGTTGATTTATAATACTATGCCAATCTCTGCTGTATAGCAAAGTAACTCAGTTGTACACATACATACATTACTTTTAATATTATTTTCTATTATGGTTTGTCATAGGATATCCAGTATAGTTCCTTATGCTATCCATTAGGACCTTGTTTATCCATCCTAAGAACAATAGTTTGCATTTACCAACCCCGAACTCTCATACATCCCTATTCATCCACACTCCCCTTTGGAAACCACAAGTCTGTTCTCTCTGTCTGTGAGTCTATTTCTGTTTTCTAGATAGAATCATTTGTGCCATATTTTAGATTCCACATATAAGTGGTATTATATATTTGTCTTCTTCTTCCTGACTTACTTTACTTAGTTTGACAATCTCTAGTTGAATCCATGTTGCTGCCAATGGTCTAATTTTGTTCTTTTTATGACTTGAGTAGTATTCCATTGTATATATGTGCCACTTCTTTATCTGTTCATCTGTCTTTAGACATTTAGGTTGTTTCCATGTTTTGGCTCTTGTGACACACTACTTTTTTTTTTTTTTTTTTGCATTCATTAAAATAGAAGGAAGAGGCCAAAACTTGGAGTCATGGTTATTCTTCATTTCCATATTTTTACATTCTTCATTGAATGTACTTGAGAGGGCATTGTTTCTAAAATCTTATTATTCACAGTGTGGCCAGCAGACCAGCAGCATCAGCATCACATGGCAAACTGATTAGTGACGGAGAATATCAGGTGCAAACCCCAGACTTACTGAATCAGAAGCTACATTTTAACAAAATTCCCCCATAAGTTGATTTACTGCACTGTTCATAGGCATGTTCTGTCTTCTACATTCTTTTCAGGCTTTCAAAATATTGAAAATAGTTTGCCTTTCTTTTCAGGCAACATTTTCCAGCTATGGGAAGTATGAACTAATAAATAACTATGAATATATTTTGACTGTAGAACAGTAAGGATCCATGAAGGTGATTCCAAACATTTTACTTAAAGGATGTGAAACTGGTGAACTTTTAAGTTGGATGTATTTTGCAAAGGAAAAAACAAAAAAAGCAAAAAACTACCTTACTGCAGAAACAGCCTTATATTCTTCAAAATTGATCCATAGCAACTCAGAAGATTGTTAGTAATGCTGGGGTCAAATGCTAATGATTTATGACATGAAGTTAAGATCTATTCATTTTTCTGGATATCAAACTTGAGATCTGTTAGTGTTCCTCTAATTGATTTTATTAATTTATTTATATTTTTTATTTTAGTGTGAATTGAATACAACATACTACATTTCTCAAATATAATAATGGGAAAGGAGTTTTGCTTTCTATTTATTTGTTGATGTTCTTTAATCACTAAGTTGTGTCTGATTTTTTGAGACCCCCATGGACTGCAGCATGCCAGGCTCCTCTGTCCTCCACTATCTTCTGTAATTTCCTCAGATTCATGTCCACTGAGTAGGTGATGCTATCTAATCATCTCATCCTAGGCCGCTCTTCTTCTTTGGCCTTCAGTCTTGCCCAGCATCAGGGTCTTTTCCAATGAGTCAACTCTTTGCATCAGGTGGCCAAAGTATTGGAGCTTCAGGTTTAGCCTTAGTCCTTCCAATGAGTATTGAGGGTTGATTTCCTTTAGGATTGACTGGTTTGGTCTCCTTGCCATCCAAGGGACTCTCAAGAGTCTTCTCCAGCATCACAGTTCAAAAACATCCAATTCTTCAGTGTTCAGTCTTCTTTATGGTCCAACTCTCATATTTGTACATGACTACTGGAAAAACCATAGTTTTAACTGTATGGACTTTTGTTGGCAAAGTGATATCTCTGCTTTTTAGTATGCTGTTTAGGTTTGTCATACCTTTCCTTCCAAGGAGCAAGTGTCTTTTAATTTCATGGCTGCAGTCACTGTCTGCAGTGATTTTGGAGCCTGAGAAGATAAATCTGTCACTGCTTCTACTTTTTCACCTTCTATTTGCCATGAAGTGATGGACTTGATGCCATGATCTTTCTTTTGTAAATGTTAAGTTTCAAGTTAGCCTTTTCACTCTTCTCTTTCACCCTCATGAAGAGGCTCTTTAGTTCCTCTTCACTTTCTGCCATATAGGGTGGTATCATCTGAATATCTGAAGCTGTTGATATTTCTCCTAGCAATCTCATTTCCAGCTTGTGGTTCACCCAGCCCAGCATTTTATATGATGTACTCTGCATATAAAGTTAAATAAGCAGAGTGACAGTATACAATCTTGTCATACTCTTTTCCCAATTTGGAACCAGTCTGTTATTCCATATCTGATTCTAACTGTTGCTTCTTGACCCACATACAGTTTTCTCAGGAGACAGGTAAAGTGGTCTGGTACTCCCATCTCTTTAAGAATTTCCTACATTTTCTTGTGATCCACACAGTCAAAGGCTTAGCATAGTCAATGAGGCATAAGTAGATGTTCTTCTGGAACTCCCTTGCTTTCTCCATGATCCAGTGAATGCTGGAATTTGATCTCTGGTTGCTCTGCCTTTTCTAAACCCAGAAATATTAAAAACCTCAAATGTGAAGATGATACCACTCTAATGGAAGAAAGTGAAGAGGAACTAAAGAGCCTCTTGATGAGTGTAAAAGAGGAGGAGAGTGAAAAAGCTGGATTGATTCAACATTCAAGAAACGAAGATCATGGCATCCAGTCCCATCACTTCATGGCAAATAGAAGGAGAAAAAGTGGAAGCTGCAACCATAAAATCAAAAGCACTTGCTCCTTGGAAGGAAAGCTATGAGACACTTAGACAGCATTATTACCTATGCTATTGTTAAGCAAAAAATTTTTTTTAAATATAAATTTATTTATTTTAATTGGAGGCCAATTACTTTACAACATTGTATTGGTTTTGCCATACATCAACATGAATCCGCCATGGGTATACACGTGCTCCCCATCCTGAACCCCCCTCTCACGTCCCTCCCCATACCATCCCTCTGGGTGTCTCAGTGCACCAGCCCCAAGCATCCTGTATCCTGCATCGGACCTAGACTAGCGATTCATTTCATATATGATATTATACATATTTCAATGCCATTCTCCCAAATCATCCCACCCTCTCCCTCTCCCACAGAGTCCAAAAGACTGTTCTATACATCTGTGTATGGAACATCTATACATCTTTTGTTCTTTCGCATACAGGGTTATCATTACTGTCTTTCTAAATTCCATATATATGGAATATATATGTATATTATACTGTTAGTATACTGTAGTATGCAGTATGTTAGTATACTGTATTGGTGTTTCTCTTTCTGGCTTACTTCACTCTGTATAACATTTTGAACTCTCTTATTCACACATTTTTAAAAATATTTTTTAATTAAAAATTATTTTTATTATTAAAAATAATCTTTTTGGCCATACCACATGGCATGTGGGATATTAGTTTCCCAACCAGTGATGGAACTCATGCCTCTGCAGTTGATGCTCAGAGTCCTAACCACTGAACCACCAGGGAAGTCCCTATTCATATATTCTTAATATGATATTTTAAAAATTTCTATGTCTGTAATTATATTTAACTAATTTTTACCTTCTAATCAAGATGATATTTTCCACCATACATTAATCCTTAATCACTACAAATGATTACAAAATTATTCGGAATAGTTATCTAAATTCAAAAGTCAAATAGAGTTGGCTTTATTTTTATCCAATATAACACTAAAAGAAGATTTGAAGATTTGCCTAGCTTATTATTAAGTGTAGTATAGTCATGCCTAGAACTCCTAAGTCAAGTGGGCCTTAGGAAGCATCACAATGAACAAAGCTGGTGGAGGTGATGAAATTCCAGTTGAGCTATTTTAAATCCTAAAAGATGATGCTGTGAACATGCTGCACTCAATATGTCAGCAAATTTGGAAAACTCAGCAGTAGCCACAGGACTGGAAAAAGTCAGTTTTCATTACAATCCCAAAGAAAGGCAACGTCAAAGAATGCTCAAACTACTGCACAATTGCACTCATCTCACACATTAGTAAAGTAATGCTCAAAATTCTCCAAGCCAGGCTTCAGCAGTATGTGAACTATGAACTTCCAGATGTTCAGGCTGGTTTTAGAAAAGGCAGAGGAACCAGAGATCAAATTGCCAACATCCGCTGGATCATGGAAAAAGCAAGAGAGTTCCCGAAAAACATCTATTTCTGCTTTATTGACTATGCCAAAGCCTTTGACTGTGTGGATCACAATAGACTATGGAAAATCCTGAAAGAGATGGGAATACCAGACCACCTGACCTGCCTTCTGAGAAATCTGTATGCAGGTCAGGAAGCAACAGTTAGATCTGAACATGGAACAACAGACTGGTTCCAAATCAGGAAAGGAGTACATCAAGGCTGTATATTATCATCCTGCTTATTTAATTTATATGCAGAGTACATTATGAGAAACACTGGGCTGGATGAAGCACAAGCTGGAATCAAGATTGCCGGGAGAAATATCAATAACCTCAGATATGCAGATGACACCAGCCTTATGGCAGAAAGTGAAAAAGAACCAAAGAGCCTCTTGATGAAAGTAAAAGAGGAGAGTGAAAAAGTTGGCTGATAACATTCAGGAAACTAAGATCATGGCATCCGGTCCCATCACTTCATGGGAAATACATGGGGAAACAGTGGAAACAGGGGCATAGTTAATGTTTGGGGGCTCCCAAATCACTGAAGATGGTGCCTGCAGCCATGAAATTAAAAGACGCTTACTCCTTGGAAGGAAAGTTATGACCAAACTAGACAGCATAATAAAAAGCAGAGACATTACTTTGCCAACAAAGGTCCATCTAGTCAAGGCTATGGTTTGTCCAATAATCATGTATGGATATGAGAGTTGTACTACAAAGAAAGCTGAGTGCTGAAAAATTGATGCTTTTGAACTGTGGTGTTGGAGAAGACTCTTGAGAGTCCCTTGGACAGCAAGGAGATCCAACCAGTCCATCCTAAAGGGAATCAGTCCTGAGTGTTCATTGGAAGGACTGATGTTGAAGCTGAAACTCCAATCCTTTGGCCACCTGATGTGAAGAACTGACTCACTTGAAAAGAGACCCTGATGCGGGGAAATATTGAAGTCAGGAGGACACGTGACCTACAGAGGATGAGATGGTTGGCTGTCATCACCACCTCAATGGACATGAGTTTCAGTAAAACCTGGGAGTTGGTGATGGACAGGGAAGCCTGGTGTGCTGCAGTCCATGGAGTCGCAGAGAGTTGGATACAACTGAGCAACTGAACTGAACTGAGAACTCTTAAAATCACTCAGAGGGTTAGAGCTAGACAGTGCATTAGTAGGGAAGTTGGGGCTGTTCTGTAAGAGGCTGGCAGCATTACTTTGCAGGTATGCTTTTCCTAGTCTTTCCACCAATAATATTACCCCTTTATTTAGACATGAGTGACATATTATGCTTCTTTGTCAAGGAAGGAAAAAATCATGTTTTTCAAACTACTGAAAGCTTAAAAAAAAGTAGTCACCTTAGTAAACACAAATATGGTGGGGCAGTTAATATTTATTTTATTCCATATTAGTAAGTTATAGTATAGATTAGAGTTGGACACGACTGAGCGACTGAACTGAACTGAACTGATACTTATTTAACGATGGATTTATCTATTCATTGTAAATGTGTATTCTTTGCCTAATGTGTTTAGGATTTTTCTAAGAATATGAGGCTATAGCAGTAGAAAAGAAGGCACATATTGCTACCATCATTCAATGGGGTAGACAGACAACAGAAATGAGTAAATATATGGTATGTCAGATGATGATAAGTTAGTTGGATGGTGTGAAATGACGTGGAGGCTGTTGAAACTTTCAAATTAAAATATATACAAAAGACCTCAATAAGAGGTGGTTTTTGGGTAAAAACTGAAAAAAATAAGGAAGATTTGTTTATGGATACCTGAGGCAAGTATACTACAGATAGCATAACAGCAATTGTGAAACTTTGAAGGGAAGAGTTCTGGTGTATTTGAAAATTGATGAAGAAACTAGTGTTGCTGGTACAAGAAGATAAGGGGTGAGTAATAGTAAATGTGGGCTTCCCTGGTAGCTCAGCTGGTAAAGAATCTGCCTGCAATGCACAAGACCTGGATTCAGTCCTTTGGTTGGGAAGATTCCCCTGGAGTGGGGTATTTTTGCCTGGAGAATCCCCATGAACAGACGAGCTTGGTGGGCTACGGTCCATGGGATTGCAAAGAGTCAAACACGACTGAAGAGTTAAGTACAGCACAGTGCATAAGAAGTGCTATCAAGGAAATAACAAGGAGCCATATTTCAAGGTAAATTCAAGGTACTTTATATCTCATTTAGCAGATACAAATCTTAGACTCAGTTTAAGAGTACAGGAATTTTGCTGCTGCTGCTGCTGCTAAGTCGCTTCAGTTGTGTCCATCTCTGTGCGACCCAATAGACGGCAGCCCACCAGGCTTCTCTGTGCACGGAATTCTCTAGGCAAGAATACTGGAGTGGGTTGCCATTGCCTTCTCCAACAGGAATTATACATGTATCTATTTGTACATTGTCTTCTTTCTACACTGAGTTCCATTCCACAGAAATGGTAGACAACTAGTCTCAGTCAACTAACCATCCACAGCATTGATTCTCACTTCAGAGGGCTTACCAAGAAACACTGTATTATGCTGGATGCTTCAGTTCAGTTCTGTCACTCAGTCGTGTCCGACTCTTTGCAACCCCATGAATCGCAGCACGCCAGGCCTCCCTGTCCAGCACCAACTCCTGGAGTTCACTCAGATTCACATCCATCGACTCACTGATGCCATCCAGCCATCTAATCCTCTGTCGTCCCCTTCTCCTCCTGCCTCCAATCCCTCCCAGCATCAGAGTCTTTTCCAGTGAGTCAACTCTTTACATGAGCTGGCCAAAGTATTGGAGTTTCAGCTGTAGCATCATTCCTTCCAAAGAAATCTCAGGACTGATTTCCTTTAGAATGGACTGATTGGATCCCTTGCAGTCCAAGGGACTCTCAAGAGTCTTCTCCAACACCACAGTTCAAAAGCATCAGTTCTTTGGTTCTCAGCTTTCTTCACAGTCCAACTCAGCTTTAAAGTTAGTGCGAGTCATATGCATCTATATCATTATCTTTCCTACATCATTTGTGTAGGCAATCTATAGAATCATGGATGTAAGCTTAAATGATTTCTCTCTTAATGTTTGAACTTTTCTTAAGGTGTAGAACAAATTAAATTCCTTGTAAATGGCATCACTGACTCGATGGACACGAGTCTGAGTGAACTCTGGGAGTTGGTGATGGACAGGGAGGCCTGGTGTGCTGTGATTCATGGGGTTGCAAAGAGTCGGACATGACTGAGCGACTGAACTGAACTGAAATGTATAATTCTTGTATAAAAATTAGAGACACATGAATACTAAACCCACAAATGTTGATAAGTATAATATGGAGTTAAAATTCATTGTAATATGATCATGTAAGTCTCGTAATTTTAACTGTTGCTTCCTTTCATAATTTTAAGTGTGGATTTAATTTAGGGTTCTTGTTAGTATTCTCTTGTTATGTCCGATTCTTTTGAACCCATGGACTGAAGCATGCCAGGCTTCCCTGTACTTCACTATCTCCCTGAGTTTGCTCAAGCTCACGTCCATTGAGTCAGTGATGCCATCCAACCATCTCGTCCTCTGTTGTCTCCCTTCTTCTCTTGCCCTCAGTCTTTTCCAGCACAAGGGTCTTTTCCAGTGAGTCAGCTCTTTTCATCACCAAAGTATTGGAGCTTCAGTTTCTGCATCAGTCCTTCCAATGAATATTCAGGGTTGATATCCTTTACAATTGACTGGTTTGATCTTGCAGTCCAAGGAACTCTCAAAAGTTTCCAACATCACAGTTCAAAAGCATCAATTCTTCAGTACTTAGCCTTCTTTATGGTCCATCTCTTACATCAGTGCATGACTACTGGCAAAACCATAGCTTTGACTGTATGGACTTCTGTCAGAAAACTGATGTCTCTGCTTTTTAATATACTGTCTAGCTTGGTCATAATTTTCTTACAAAGAGCAGTGGTCTGTTAATTTTGTGGCCGCAGTCTACATCTACAGTGACTTTGGAGCCCAGGAGAATAAAACTGTCACTGTTTCCATTTTTCCCATCTATTTGCCAAGAAGTGACGAGACCAGAGGCCATGATCTTTGTTTTTTGATTGTTGAGTTTTAAGCCAGGCTTTTCACTCTCCTCTTTCACTTTCATCAAGAGGCTCTTTAGTTCCTCATTGCTTTTTGCCATAAGGGTGGTATTATTTGCATATCTGAGGTTATTGATATTTCTCCTGGCAATCTTGATACTACCCTTTGCTTCTTCCAGCCTGGCATTTTGTATGATGTATTTGTATATAAGTTAAATAAGCAAGGTGACAATATACAGCCTTGACATGTTCCTTTCTCATTTTTGAACCAGTCTTGTTCCATGTTCTAGTTCTTAACTGTTGATTCTTGACCTTCATGCAGTCTTCTCAGGAGGCAAGTCAGGTGTTCTGCTATTCCCATTTCTTTAAGAATTTTCCACAGTTTGTTTTGATCCACACAGTCAAAGGCTTTGCATAGTCAATAAAGCAGAAGTAGATGTTTTTCTTGACTTCTCTTGATTTTTCTATTATCCAGTGGATATTGACAATTTGATCTCTGGTTCCTCTACCTTTTCTAAATCCAGCTTGAACATCTGGAAGTTCTCAGTTCATGTACTGTTGAAGCCTTGCTTGGGGGATTTTGAGCATGACTTTGCTAGCATGTCAAATATATGCAATTGTAAGGTTGTTAGAACATTCTTTGGCAATGCCCTTTTTTTTGTCTTTATCAAAATTTTTAATTTAAAAATTTTTTTAATTTGAATTTATTTATTTTAATTGGAGGCTAATTACTTTGCAATATTATATTGGTTTTGCTATACATCAGCAAGAATCCGCCACGGGTGTATTCATGTTCCCAATCCCGAACCCCCCTCCCACCTCCCTCCCCAGACCATCCCTTTGGGTCATCTCAGTGCACCAGCCCCAAGCATCCTGTATCATTCATCGAAACTAGACTGGCAATTCATTTCTTATATGATATTATACATGTTTCAATGCCATTCTCCCAAATCATCCCACCCTCGCCTTCTTCCACAGAGTTCGAAAGACTGTTCTATACATCTGTGTCTCTTTTGCTGTCTCGCATACAGCATTATCATTGCCATCTTTCTAAATCCCATATGTATGCATTAGTATACTGTATTGGTGTTTTTCTTTATGGCTTACTTCACTCTGTATAATTGGCTCTAGTTTCATCTACCTCATTAGAACTGATTCAAATGTATTCTTTTTAATGGCTGAGTAATACTCCATTGTGTGTATGTACCACAGCTTTCTTATCCATACATCTGCTGATGGACATCTAGGTTGCTTCCATATCCTGGCTATTATAAACAGTGCTGTGATGAACATTGGGGTACATGTATCTCTTTCAATTCTGGTTTCCTCAGTGCGTATGCCCAGCAGTGGGATTGCTGGGTCATAAGGCAGTTCTATTTGCAGTTTTTTAAGGAATCTCCACACTGTTCTCCATAGTGGCTGTACTAGTTTGCATTCCCACCAACAGTGTAAGAGGGTTCCCTTTTCTCCACACCCTCTCCAGCATGTATTGCTTGTGGACTTTTGGATCGGTGCCATTCTGACTGGTGTGAAATGGTACTTCATTGTGGTCTTGATTTGCATTTCTCTGATAATGAGTGATGTTGAGCATCTTTTCATGTGTTTGTTAGCCATCCGTATGTCTTCTTTGGAGAAATGTCTGTTTAGTTCTTTGGCCCATTTTTTGATTGGGTCGTTTATTTTTCTGGAATTGAGCTGCATGAGTTGCTTGTATATTTTTGAGATTAGTTGTTTGTCAGTTGCTTCATTTGCTATTGTTTTCTCCCATTCAGAAGGCTGTCTTTTTACCTTGCTTATAGTTTCCTTTGTTGTGCAGAAGCTTTTAATTTTAATTAGATCCCATTTGTTTATTTTTGCTTTTATTTCCTGTATTCTGGGAGGTGGGTCATAGAGGATCCTGCTGTGATTTATGTCAGAGTGTTTTTCCTATGTTCTCCTCTAAGAGTTTTATAGTTTCTGGTCTTAGATTTCGATCTTCAATCCATTTTGAGTTTATTTTTGTGTATGGTGTTAGAAAGTGTTCTAGTATCATTCTTTTATAAGTGGTTGACTAGTTTTTCCAGCACCACTTATTAAAGAGATTGTGTTTTCTCCATTGTATATTCTTGCCTCCTTTGTTACAGATAAGGTGTCCATAGGTGTGTGGATTTAACTCTGGGCTTTCTATTTTGTTCCATTGGTCTATATTTCTATCTTTGTGCCAGTACCATACTATCTTGATGACTGTGGCTTTGTAGTAGAGCCTGAAGTCAGGCAGGTTGATTCCTCCAGTTCCATTCTTCTTTCTCAAGATTGCTTTGGCTATTCGAGGTTTTTTGTATTTCCATACAAATCTTGAAATTATTTGTTCTAGTTCTGTGAAAAATACCGCTGGTAGCTTGATAGGGATTGCATTGAATCTTTGAACAATATGCTGCTGAATAACCAACAAATCACAGAAGAAATAAAAAAAGAAATCAAAATATGCATAGAAATGAATGAAAATGAAAACACAACAACCGAAAACCTGTGGTACACGTAAAAGCAGTGCTAAGGGGAAGGTTCATAGCAATAGAGGCATACCTCAAGAAACAAGAAGAAAGTCAAATAAATAACCTAACTCTACACCTAAAGCAACTAGAAAAGGAAGAAATGAATAACCCCAGGGTTAGTAGAAGGAAAGAAATCTTTAAAATTAGGGCAGAAAAAAAAAAAAATAGGGCAGAAATAAATGTAAAAGAAACAAAAGAGACCATAGCAAAAATCAACAAAGCAAAAAGCTGGTTCTTTGAAAGGATAAATAAAATTGGCAAACCACTAGCCAGACTCATCAAGAAACAAAGGGGGGAAAATCACATCAATAAAATTAGAAATGAAAATGGAGAGATCACAACAGACAACACAGAAATACAAAGGATCATAAGAGACTACTATCAGCAATTATATGCCAATAAAATGGACAGCGTGGAAGAAATGGACAAATTCTTAGAAAAGTACAACTTTTCAAAACTGAACAGGAAGAAATAGAAAATTTTAACAGACCCATCACAAGCATGGAAATTGAAACTGTAATCAGAAATCTTCCAGCAAACAAAAGCCCAGGTCCAGACGGCTTCACAGCTCAATTCTACCAAAAATTTAGAGAAGAGCTAACACCTATCCTACTGAAACTCTTCCAGAATATTGCAGAGGAGGGTAAACTTCCAAACTCATTCTATGAGGCCACCATCACCCTAATACCAAAACCTGACAAAGATGCCACAAAAAAAGAAAACTGCAGGCCAATATCACTAATGAACATAGATGCAAAAATCCTTAACAAAATCCTAGCAATCAGAATCCAACAACACATTAAAAAGATCATACACCATGACCAAGTGGGCTTTATCCCAGGGATGCAAGGATTCTTCAGTATCCACAAGTCAATCAGTGTAATTCACCACATTAACAAATTGAAAAATAAAAGCCATATGATTATCTCAATAGATGCAGAGAAAGCCTTTGACAAATTTCAACATCCATTTATGCCCTTCTTTTTTTATTAGAATGAAAACTCACCTTTTCCAATCTTGTGGCCACTGCTGAGTTTTCCAAAGTTGCTGACATGTTTAGTGCAGCACTTTCACAGCAGCATCTTTTAGGATTTGAAATAGCTCAGCTAGAATTCCATCACCTCTGCTAGCTTTGTTCATAGTGATGCTTCCTAAGGCCAACTTGACTTTGGACTCCAGGATGTCTGGCTCTAGGTGAGTGATCACACCACTGTGGTTATCCAGTCCTGAAGATATTTTTTGTATAGTTCTTCTTTGTATTGCCACCTCTTAATTTCTTCTGCTTCTGTTAGCTCCATACTGTTTCTTTCCTTTATATACCTATCATTGCATAAAGTGTTCCCTTGGTATCTCTAATTTTCTTTCTTTTTTTTTTATATTAAATTTTTTTTTAATTTTTATTTTTACTTTATTTTGCTTTACAATACTGTATTGGTTTTGCCATACATTGACATGAATCTGCCACAGGTGTACATGAGCTCCCAATCCTGAACCCCCGTCCCACCTCGGACCCCATATCATCTCTCTGGATCATCCCTGTGCACCAGCCCCAAGCCTCCTGTTTCCTATAATTTTCTTGAAGAGTTCATTAGTCTTTCCCATTCTATTGTTTCCCTCTATTTCTTTGCATTGTTTACTTAAGAAGACTTTCTGGTGTCTGTTTGCTATTCTCTGGAACTATGCATTCAGTTGGGTATATCTTTCTTTTTCTCATTTGCCCTTCTCTTCCCTTCTTTTCTCAGCTATTTGTAATTTTGACTTAATTAACAGATATTTTTATTTACATAATTAAAGGATACATTTATTAATATACCAAGGAAGACTTTCACTTGAACACACACATACAGATATATATATTCATTTTAAAACAGATGACATTGTTAAGATATTGTAATTACCCTGAAAATGCCTAGTAAAAATCTTAAAATGAAATATAAAATTATTAGATATCAAATGCTATATTTTAATGAACTTATTTTCAATAACCACATCTTTTAAATGTATTTTCAAGGAATTTACTGATAGTCTTGATGGTTTTCCTATTCAGGTTTTAAAAATGTCAGATTTATTGCTTTTTTAAACACTGATCAAAATGTTTCATTGTATACATACTGCTGTAATTTATCTGATAAGCAGCAACAAAACATTGAGTGTTGCCATCGTGCATCTGTGTACTTTTAGCCCTTTTGATTGATGATTTTATTTAAATAATGTTTTGACAAACCAGTAATGGCATAATTCTTAATCCTTTTAGTGCCAGATTGCACATTTCTCCTTTCAGGCCCCATTGGCTTGAAATGTAGTGTGTGATTACATCTAAGTTCTTCAGCTAAAGTTCAGTTAAAGGATAAGATAGAAGTATCAACAGAGCTATTATTTTCCATTAGAGTTTTAAACCATAGTAGAAACTGTAAGAAATTGTAATTATGGAAACAAGAAATTGTAAAGAGCTTTCTTCTTTTAAAATTACTTACAAATTTATGTAAATGACCTATTCTGTTTTTTGATACAAAGAACACAGTGTAATACAAATAGGAAAAGTGAGCACATAAAGTGCATCAGTGCAACACATGGTTATATGAAAATATTTTCTCCATTGAAGTCTGAAATCTTGAAATATTGGCAGTAACTTAGTACAACTGGTGCTAAGGAAAACATCAATAGAGTCAGTTCTCAGAATTATACTTTCTTTTTTTTTGCTTAACCCTTATTCTTTTTATTGAAGTATAGTTCAATTACAGTATTATTTCAGTCATTTCACATAATGATTTAATATTTTCATAGATTTACTCCTTTTAAAGTTATTATAAAATAATGTGTATATATCTCTTTGCTGTACAATATATTCTTATTACTTGTTTATTTTATACATGGTATTTAGTTCATATTTCTTAACCCCATAACCCTATCTTGCCCCTTCCATTTTTCTCTCCCCATTTATAGCCACTAATTTGGTCTCTATATCTGAATCAATTTCTGTATTGTTATATACATTCCTTTAGTTTTTAGATTTCATATAAAGTGATAACAGCATGTTTGTCTTTCTCATTCTCATTTATTTCACTAAGCAAAATAGTCTCTACGTCTACTCATGTTATTGTAAATAGCAGAATTGCATTCTTTTATGACTGAGTATCAGAATGATACTTTCTGATACTTCTGTTGAAGAAATTGAGACCTAACTTCTCTAAATCTAGATCTTCATCATTCACCTTGTGACTCCATTACGCCTTTCTCTTCTGATCTTATTGTGACACATTATATTGCACAGCCTAATATCTGCAAAAATATACATAAGTGTGTACACAGAACAGTAGTGGAACAAGGAGTTTCTGTGAGAAAAGGAAATGTGAAAAAAGGAGGAATAAGACCAACAATGGAGGCAAACCCAAGTCCTCAGCATGTGAACAAAAGAATAAAGAATGGATAGAAATATGCAAATCAATGGTTAAAGACTGAATGTTAGTAAGTAAATGAAAATAATGAACAAAATATAGTAACTGAAAACAAAAAAAAGAAGAGTGATAACCCTCATATCTTTTTGTCCTTTTAAAAACACGGGCAGAAGAAGAGGGTGTCAGAGGATGAGATGGCTGGATGGCATCACGAATACAATGGACATGAACTTGGGGAAACTTCAGGAGATGGTGAGGGGCAAGGAGGGACATGGACTGCATGCTGCAGTCCATGGGGTCACAAAGAATTGGACATGACTGGGTGACAGAACAACAACAAAAATTCTCATATGCAAAAAGTGAAAAAAAGTACAAGCACAAACATATAATGAATTTGAAAATAGGGAAAGTAAGAATGACTGGTCTTGAAACTTCCATGATCACACCAGTGGTAATTACTTTTTCTGAATTTTTATTTCCTAAACCTCATTTCACTCAATCCATGTGTAATCAGCATAAATCAGTATTACTGAATTTAGAACTCTAGAACACATATGTGTTCTAAACATATGTGATCTGCATTTAATTATGTAGGGATATATCTGTTCTATATAATTTTCTCCTTCATTTATCTCCATCTTTAAAATGTTCAACTGAACAGTTGTTATTATTTTATTCAAGTAAGTCCTAGGCCATGTTCTCTCTTTTTATAAAATTTGTGATAGGTTTCCATAAATAACACATTGTTTTAATTTAAAGAATTTAAAGACAGCCACGTTACTGCTCCTGTTTCATAATACTATTTTTGTGTCAAAACATGAAAGATGTTTATTAATTTTTCCCCCTGGGGATTCTTTGTATAGATAAAGATTTCTATCTCCATCATCCATCTGTATTATTTAATGGCAAATAGTAGCAATCTGGATACCATGGATTATCCCCATTTTGGGACAGTTTTATATAGTCTGAATCCTCAGAATTCAGTAGTATTTAAGTTTTTATTGTTGCTAAGTGCATCTACCACTTGACAGTTAATGCATATGAGGCAAATTCATAGGATATTTGACAAAACAGCATAATTGAATTCATAATTGAATTTAGTACCTGTATTGAAAATTGGAGATAGATATAATAATTCCCAAACTAGAAGAAATTATCTGGAAAACATTTATCTTTCGTATGTAATGGTCCATTTGAAGAAAAAAAAAAGACTACCAACTAAGTAAATATCAGTCAGAGTAAAAATATCTGGATATTCATTCTTTTGAAATTTTCATGTTAAAATCTGGTGAGCTGATGAAATGTCTTCCTGGTTTGATACAGTTCTACAAATAGTCATTTAGTATAATATCAATTTGAGTTTATGTATGTCAGTCACCATGTTTTCAAACATTAGGAAGTCAAGGCACAAAAGGTGATTTGGTTTGTCCAGAGTTACTCAATAAACCAATGGAACTACTGCTGATCTCTCTTTTTTAAAAAATTATTTAATTTATTTTATAGTTCTACAAATAGTCATTTAGTATAATATCAATTTGAGTTTATGTATGTCAGTCACCATGTTTTCAAACATTAGGAAGTCAAGGCACAAAAGGTGATTTGGTTTGTCCAGAGTTACTCAATAAACCAATGGAACTACTGCTGATCTCTCTTTTTTAAAAAATTATTTAATTTATTTTAATTGGAAGCTAATTGCTTCATTGACTATGCCAAAGCCTTTGACTGTGTGGATCACAATAAACTGTGGAAAATTCTAAAAGAGATGGGAATACCAGACCACCTAACCTGCCTCTTGAGAAATCTGTATGCAGGTCAGGAAGCAACAGTTAGAACTGGACATGGAACAACAGACTGGTTCCAAATAGGAAAAGGAGTATGTCAAGGCTGTATATTGTCACCCTGCTTCTTTAACTTATATGCAGAGTACATCGTGAGAAACGCTGGACTGGAAGAAACACAAGCTGGAATGAAGATTGCCGGGAGAAATATGAATAACCTCAGATATGCAGTTGACACCACCCTTATGGCAGAAAGTGAAGAGGAACTAAAAAGCCTCCTGATGAAAGTGAAAGAGGAGAGCGAAAAGGTTGGCTTGAAGCTCAACATTCAGAAGACAAAGATCATGGCATCCGGTCCCATTACTTCGTGGGAAATAGATGGGGAAACAGTGGAGACAGTGTCAGACTTTATTTTTTTGGGCTCAAAATCACTGCAGGTGGTGACTGCAGCCATGAAATTAGAAGACGCTTACTCCGTGGAAGAAAAGTTATGACCAACCTAGATAGTATATTCAAAAGCAGAGACATTACTTTGCACGATTCATGGGGTCGCAAAGAGTCGGACACGACTGAGCGACTGAACTGAACTGAACTGAAGGCTCAGTCTCCTTTGTGATAAAATGACTGTTTACTGGAAACAGGCAACAATGGTGAAGAATTAGTTAATTACAACAGAATTTTAGGGAATAGATAGCGAGGGAGATGACTCTCAAATTCCATGGCCCAGAAGACTGCCATGTCTGAGCCATAAGACTGAATGTAGAAAAAATAAAAACTGAGCAGAATCTTTTCCTAGCCAAGCCTAATGGCCTGTCTTCCAAAGATTCTTTTCTTCTCACTTAGCTAAATAGCACCCCTTTCATTCTCTATAATCTTTTCATAGAATTTATCACTACCTGACATTATGCAATGTTATATGATGACATTATATCAGACATTATGCATTATGTCAACAGAGGTCCATCTAGTCAAGGCTATGGTTTTTCCTGTGGTCATGTATGGATGTGAGAGTTGGACTATAAAGAAAGCTGATAGCTGAAGAATTGATGCTTTTGAACAGTGGTGTTGGAGAAGACTCTTGAGAGTCCCTTGGACTGCAAGGAGATCCAACCAGTCCATCCTAAAGAAGATCAGTCCTGGGTGNCCTAGATAGTATATTCAAAAGCAGAGACATTACTTTGCCGACTAAGGTCTGTCTAGTCAAGGCTATGGTTTTTCCTGTGGTCATGTATGGATGTGAGAGTTGGACTGTGAAGAATGCTGAGCGCTGAAGAATTGATGCTTTTGAACTGTGGTGTTGGAGAAGACTCTTGAGAGTCCCTTGGACTGTAAGGAGATCCAACCAGTCCATTCTGAAGGAGATCAACCCTGGGATTTCTTTGGAAGGAATGATGCTAAAGCTGAAACTCCAGTATTTTGGCCACCTCATGTGAAGAGTTGACTCATTGGAAAAGACTCTGATGCTGGGAGGAATTGAGGGCAGGAGGAGAAGGGGACGACTGAGTATGAGATGGCTGGATGGCATCACTGACTCGATGGACGTGAGTCTGAGTGAACTCCGGGAGTTGGTGCTGGACAGGGAGGCCTGGCGTGCTGCGATTCATGGGTTTGCAAAGAATCGGACACGACTGAGCGACTGACCTGAACTGAACTGATCAACAATTGAAATAAAATTATTTTACTCTTTAATTTGTTTTCCTGAAGCATGGGCAAACCATTCATTAACAGTAAAACAAGCTGCTGCCTACTTTTTTAGTTATTTGAAGTAGGATAAAATCGAACAGTAGTAAATTAGAATGAATCACATGATAAAGGTTGAAAAGTAAAACACTTTTTATTTCTTGTAATACAAATAGTCCAAAACCAACATTAGATATAATTAATTACTCTTTAATTTGTTTTCCTGAAGCATGGGCAAACCATTCATTAACAGTAAAACAAGCTGCTGCCTACTTTTTTAGTTATTTGAAGTAGGATAAAATCGAACAGTAGTAAATTAGAATGAATCACATGATAAAGGTTGAAAAGTAAAACACTTTTTATTTCTTGTAATACAAATAGTCCAAAACCAACATTAGATATAATTATGAAAAATTAAATCCCTTTGAAATAGCTATGTAAAACATAAAATTTAGAACAGTATAATAATTATCATAGATAATACAAGGAAGATCACTTATTTTATAAATACTTTCTGTAAATTACTATAGGTTCTTACAAGCTAAAATATTGTTAATGTTATTTTATAAAAGTCACAAGTTCTCCATAACAGCTCTCTCATTACTAACTGTAGTGAAAAAAGACAAAAGAGATAATTAAAAGGACAATTACAATTTATGTGTTTATATGTATGTAACTAAAAGGACATTTAAAATTTGTGACTGTGCATGTATGTGTAGATCTGTGCACAATGTGTTTATACATCTTCAGGTTCTCTGTTGTTCAGTTGCTCAATCATGTCCAATTCTTTGCGACCTCATGGACTGCATGCAGCATGCCAGGCTTCCCTGTCCTTCACCATCTCCTGGAACTTGCTCAAACTCATGTCCATTGAGTCAGTGATGTTATCCAACCATCTCGTCCTCTGTTGTACACTTCTCCTCCTGCCTGTACAGAATAAATAATGGAGGAGCTTAGGTTGTTAGAAAGCCTATCATTGGCTTCAGTCAAGAATAATTCAATAATATAGTGAGAAGTGATCTCTAGTTTGACATATTGTTTACTATTGGAAATCTCAAGATCAAGAGTATGGGGAAATAAATTGTTTCTATCACCTGTCTGTATGGAATAAACTGAGAAAGAAAGGAAATACTCCCTATCATAAGGTGGAGTGATGAAGATAATGTTGCAATAGACAAGTGCCATGGAAATCCATGGGGTAATATCAAGAATAGAGGACAACAGAAGCATGGAAATAAAGCTCAAGTGAAAAAGCAAAATGTCACAAGAACAACCTGAGACTCTTACTATGCTCTTTTTGCACATGACAGAAGGAACAAGGCTAATAAAGAAAACAGATCAGTAATTGTAAATGATAGAAAAGGAGTTTTGATTTCTTCCACATATGTGTTGAGGTTGTGTTGAGGGTTGTGATGTGGCCTGGGGAAATAGGAGTTTCACCAAAAATCATGTTTCAGTGGAGCTGCTTCAGAATGTAGGTGATGCATTTAAATGTAAATAGTGCCCCATTAATATCTCTTTTAGGAAATTTATCTTACAGATATGCTGGCACCCAAACACAGTTACAAACGTTCATCTGCAGCAGTGTTTAGAATGGCAAAAATTTGAATGTACCTAAAAAGTTAAATAAACTATGAAACATTTAAAAATAGAATGATACACTAAAAATGTTAAGATGAAAAATCTGCATTTACTGATATGGACATATTTCAAAACAAACACAATTTAACAGGAAAGTAGGGTGCAGAAGAGCAGTGTACATCATGTATAATCTTTGAAGTGTGAGATGAAAATGTCTTTTATTTGTGTTTTCTTTTGCATGCATGAAAACTGGAATTGGACTTAAGGAACTCAGAATATTTATCATTCTTGGGAGAGACAGATGTAGGCATTAGATAGACGAGTGAGAATGATAGAAAAGAGGCTAGAAATTCATGAGTATATAAATTTTTAGTGTTTTCTAGATATACAATTATATTTTTTGGAAATGAAATTAAAAGAAATATACTCCATCTAATAAGCATGTTACTAATAGCAGTGGGACTGAACATCCTCTGAGCTTTAAAGGGGATGTAACTACTTGCATATAAATAAAGGATTAGAGGTTTTCATAAAGTCCATTACAATTAAATATCTATTATTCTTTAAAGTGACTCTCTGTTCTTTTTTATTTTTGGCATTTAAAGCTAGTTACATCTTGTTTAGTCAGAGACTAAGCTATTGGTTATCCATTTTCTTTCAGAAGTATACATCTTACTTTTATGAGAAGAGAAATAACAAGTAAACATGTGGATATCACTTTTATGAGAAGAGAAATAACAAGTAAACATGCGGATATCAGAAATGATTCTTGAGTTATGTCATTAAAGTATTACTGATTTAGTGCGACTTTCTTCATTCTATACAGCACAGATTTCACTTTGAACATTTTCAAAATAATGACCCTGAGGACAGCTTGCTGTCTTCAGCATTTTGAACTGAACCATAGTTATGTTCGTGCTCTGTTGATTGCTTTCACCCTTCTCATCTTAAACCCTTAAGTCCAGACCCCTCAAGGTAGTCTCAGTTCAGTTCAGTTCAGTTCCGTTCAGTTGCTCAGTCGTGTCCGACTCTGCGACCCCATGAATCACAGCACACCAGGCATCCCTGTCCATCACCAACTCCCGGAGTTCACTCAGATTCACGTCCATCGAGTCAGTGATGCCATCCAGCCATCTCATCCTCTGTCGTCCCCTTCTCTTCCTGCCCCCAATCCCTCCCAGCATCAGAGTCTTTTCCAATGAGTCACCTCTTCTCATGAGGTGGCCAAAGTATTGGAGTTTCAGCATCAGTCCTTCCAATGAACACCCAGGACTGGTCTCCTTTAGGATGGACTGGTTGGATCTCCTTGCAGTCCAAGGGACTTGCAAGAGTCTTCTGTAGCACCACAGCTTAAAAGCATCAATTCTTTGGTGCTCAGCTTTCTCCACAGTCCAACTCTCACATTCATACATGACAGCTGGAAAAATCATAAGTTAGTCTCATCTTCTCCTAAACCTACTGAAAATTGCAACCTTTCTACCTCACTAACAACTGTTGAGCCTTTTCCCATGAAGCATTATGTATGTTTTCTTTACAAATGGCAGTTATATTGAAAAGATGATGAATATATGACCAGATCCAACATTCAGTGTTAAATATATTAAATTGTATTCTCCTTTTCCAATAAAGAATTTTTTTGTAATCTGTTAATTGAGATGTTTCATAAAGCTGCTTTATACAGTTGCAAAATTAAGGCATTCATAATTCTACATTGCTTGATATAACTTTATTGTGTAGAATGGAATTCTCCAGACCAGAATAATGGAGTGGGTAGCCATTACCTCCTCCAGGGAATTTTCCCAACCTAGGGATCAAACCCAGGTCTCCCACATTGCAGGTGGATACTTTAGCAGCTGAACCACCAGGAAAGACCAAAAATACTGGAGTGGGTAGCCTATTCCTTCTCCAGGGGATCTTCCTGACCCAGGAATTGAACCAGGGTCTCCTGCATTGCAGGCAGATTCTTTAGCAGCTGAACTACCAGGGAAGCCCTGTGTAGAATACTAATTGCAACTAATTAGGTTTATATGTGGAATATATATGTGTGCATGTGTGATATGTGTGTATATATCATTACATAATGTTTCAATTATGCAAAACATGTTTCATTGTGACTATAATTTCAAAGCTGGAAAAGGTCTTAAAGAAAGGTCTTGACTATTCATATCATGTTGTAGAAGCTGAAACTTAGAATGAATAAATATATAGTCATAGATATAGTTACTATAAGTATTGCAACTAGAACCCATTGACTCATTTACATTTTTAAATAACAGCTTTATTGAGATATGATTCACATACCATAAATTCACTCTTTTAATGGTTCAGTGTTCACAAGGTTGTGCACTCATCACCATTGTCTAACTTTAGATCATTTTTTTACCACTCCAAAAAGAATATCCGTACCTATTGGCTGTCAATTTCAATTCAGTTCAGTTCAGATTCTCAGTCGTGTCTGATTCTTTGCGACCCAATGGACTGCAGC
This sequence comes from Cephalophus harveyi, assembly GCA_006410635.1. Classification (NCBI taxonomy): domain Eukaryota; kingdom Metazoa; phylum Chordata; class Mammalia; order Artiodactyla; family Bovidae; genus Cephalophus; species Cephalophus harveyi. Next base: position 365,993 of record SJYT01033704.1, read on the forward strand.
ACACCAGGCCTCTCTGTCCATCACCAACTCCCAGAGTTGACTCAACCTCATGTCCATTAATTCGGTGATGCATTCCAACCATCTCATCCTCTGTTGGACCCTTCTCCTCCCACCTTCAATCTTTCCCAGCATCAAGGTCTTTTCCAGTTTTTGCATCAGGTGGCCAAATACTGGAGTTTCAGCTTCAGCATCAGTCTTTCCAATGAATATTCAAGACTGATTTCCTTTAGGATGGTTGAATCTCCTTGCAGTCTAAGGGACTCTCAAGAGTCTTCTCCAACACCATAGTTCAAAAACATCAATTCTTTGGTACTCAGCTTTCTTTATAGTCCAACTCTCACATCCATACATGACTACTGGTAAAACCATAGCTTTGACTACACGGACCTTTGTTAGCAAAGTAATGTCTCTGCTTTTTAATATGCTGTCTATTGATCATAACTTTTCTTCCAAGGAGCCAATATATTTTAATTTCATGGCTGCAGTCACCCTCTGCAGTGATTTTGGAGCCCAGAAATATAAAGTCAGTCACTGTTTCCACTGTTTCCCCATCTATTTGCCATGAAATGATGGGATCAGATGCCATGATCTTAGTTTTCTGAATGTTGAGTTTTAAGCCAACTTTTTCACTTTCATCAAGAGGCTCTTTAGTTCTTCTTCACTTTCTGCCATAAGGGTGGTGTCATCTGCATATGTGAGGTTATTGATATTTCTCCTGGCAATCTTGATTCCAGCTTGTGTTTCTTCCAGTCCAGCGTTTCTCATGATGTACTCTGCATATAAGTTAAATAAGCAGGGTGACAATATGCAGCCTTGATGTACTCCTTTCCCGATTTGGAACCAGTGTGCTGTTCCATGTCCAATTCTAGCTGTTGCTTCCTGACCTGCATACAGATTTCTCAGGAGGCAGGTCAGGTGGTCTGGTATTCCCATCTCTTTCAGAATTTTTGACAGTTTGTTGTGATCCACACAGTCAAAGGATTTGGCATAGTCAATAAAGCAGAAATAGATGTTTTTCTGGAACTCTCTTGCTTTTGTGATGATCCAGTGAATGTTGGCAATTTTATCTCTGGGTCCTTTGCCTTTTCTAAATCCAGTTTGAACATCAGGAAATTCATGGTTCATGTACTGTTGAAGCCTGTCACGGAGAATTTTGAGTATTTGTTTGGTAGCCTGTGAGATGAGTGCAATTGTGCAGTAGTTTGAGCATTCTTTGGCATTGCCTCTCTTTGGGATTGGAATGAAAACTGACTTTTTCCAGTCCTGTGGCCATTCCTGAGTTTTCCAAATTTGCTGGCATATTGAGTGCAGCACTCCACCCCTTCCTTTAGTTTCTGGTCACCCCTGATCTACTTTTAGTCTTCATGAATTTGCTTTTTCTGGGCATTTCCTATAAATAGAATCATAGTATATGTGGCCTTTTGTCACTGGTTTCTTTCATTTAATAAAATGTTTTTAAGGCATCCACGTTGTCATATTATTTTTTTTAATTGAAAAGGAATATTTCTTCAGATTTTCTAGGTGGCACAGTGGTAAAGAATCCACCTGTCCAGTGCAAGAGACTCAGGTTTGATCCTTGCGTTGGGAAGATCCCCTGAAGTAGGAAATGGCAACACACTACAGTATTCTTGCCTGGAAAATTTCATTGACAGAGGAGCCTCAAGGGCTACAATCCATGGGGTCACAAAGAGTCAGACATACCTGAGCACACACACACAACACAAACACACACACACAATAAGGACTTGCCTCTTGTGCTGATCCATTCATCAACTGATGGGCATATAAACTGTTTTTCCCTTTGGGGCTATTATAAATAATGCTGCTATAAATATTTGTGTGTAAGTTTTGTGTGGATTTATGTTTGGTTTTCTTGAGTTTTATAATACTTTAAGAGTTGGATTGCTGAATTTTGCAATAATAGTGTTTTTAACATTTTGACAAGTGCCAAACTGTTTTCCGAAATGGCTGCACCATTTTACATTCCCATCACCAATGTATGAAGGCTTCAGTTTCTCCATATTTTCCCTAACACTTCTTGTTGGCTGCCCTTAAATTGCCTGTGTGTGTGTGTGTATGTGTATATATATATATATATATATAAACCCTACTTGTGTGTGTGAAGTGGTATCTCATTGAAGTTCTGATTTGCCTTTTTCTAAAGACTCATGATGTTGAGTATCTTTTCATGTGCTTATTTACCACTTGTGTATATTCCTTGGAGAAATAATATTTTGATTTTTTTTAATAATTTTAATTAAATTATTTTACTTTCCTTTTGAAGTTCTAAGAATTCTTTGTATATTCTCAGTACAAGTCCTTATCATACATATGATTTGCAGAAATTTCCTCCCCAATTAGCATGTTGTCTTCTACTTTTTTTGTGGTGTCCTTTGACACAGAAGTTTAAAATTTGTATGAAGTACAATTTATCTCTTTTTATTCTTTTATATATTCATTGTCATTTAAGGACCATTTGTCTAATCCAAGGTCAGAAAGATTGCACTTGTGTTTATTCTAGGAGTTCATTTACATTTTTAACACTTATTTCCCCAAAGTAGTTGATTATATGTAGTTTGGTTATAGGTTAAAAAATAAATAAGCAAACAAAGAAATATAATAGGAAGGATGTATTACAGGTAGTTCATATAGTAACTTTGCCTTCATTTATTAAACAAATATTTTTTAGATACCTGCCCTGAAGCTGGGACACTATTCTGAGTTGAGTATTTCTATATCAGTTCAGTTCAGTTCAGTCGCTCAGTCATGTCCAACTCTTTGTGACCCCATGAACCACAGCACCCCAGGCCTCCCTATCCATCACCAGCTGCCGGAGTGTACCCAAACCCATGTCCATTGAGTTAGTTATGCCATCCAACCATCTCATCCTCTGTCATCCCCTTCTCCTTCTGCCCTCAATCTTTACCAGCATTAGGGTCTTCTCAAATGAGTCAGCTCTTTGCGTCAGGTGGCCAAAGTACTGGAGTTTCAGCTTCAACATCAATCCCTCCAATGAACACCCAGGACTGATCCTCCTTTAGGATGGACTGGGTGGATCTCCTTGCAGTCCAAGGGACTCTCAAGAGTCTTCTCCAACACCACAGTTCAAAAGCATCAATTCATCGGCACTCAGCTTTCCTTATAGCCCAACTCTCACATCCATACGTGACTACTGGAAGAACCATAGACTTGACTAGACGGACCTTTGTCAGCTTTTGAATATCCTACCTAGGTTGGTCATAACTTTCCTTCCAAGGAGTAAGCGTCTTTTAATTTCATGGCTGCAATCACCATCTGCAGTGATTTTGGAGCCCAGAAAAATAAAGTCAGTCACTGTTTCCACTGTTTCCCCACCTATTTGCCATGAAGTGATGGGACTGGATGCCATGAACTTAGTTTTCTGAATGTTGAGCTTTAAGCCAACTTTTTAACTCTCCTCTTTCACATTCATCAAGAAGCTCTTTAGTTTTTCACTTTCTGTCATAAGGGTGGTGTCATCTGCATATTTGAGGTTATTGATATTTCTCCTGGCAGTCTTGATTTCAGCTTGTACTTCCTCCAGCCAGCATTTCTCATGATGTATTCTGCATATAAGTTAAATAAGCAAGGTGACAATATACAGCCTTGATGTATTTCTTTTCCTATTTGGAACCACTCTGTTGTTCCATGTCCAGTTCTAATGGTTGCTATCTGAGCTGCATATATAATGACATTTAATTTTATAACCAGTTCCTGAATAAGAGATGTCCATCAGCAGATGAATGGATAAGCAAGCTGTGGTACATATACACAATGGAGTATTACTCAGCCATTAAAAAGAATTCATTTGAATCAGTTCTAATGAGATGGATGAAACTGGAGCCAATCATACAGAGTGAAGTAAGCCAGAAAGAAAAACACCAATACAGTATACTGACACATATATATGGAATTTAGAAAGATGGCAATGATGACCCTGTATGCAAGACAGCAAAAGAGACACAGATGTATAGAAGGGACTTTTGGACTCTGTGGGAGAGGGAGAGGGTGGGATAATTTGGGGGAATGGCATTGAAACGTGTATACTATCATGTAAGAACGAAGCACAAGCCTATGTTTGATACAGGATACAGGATGCTTGGGGCTGGTACACGGGGATGATCCAGAGAGGGGATATGAGATGTGAGGTGGGAGGGGGATTCAGGATTAGGAGCTCATATACACCCATGGTGGATTGATGTCAATGTATGGCAAAACCAATACGATATTGTAAAGTAAAATAAAGTAAAAATAAAATTAAAAAAAAAAAAAGGAAATAAAGTTAAGTCACTTTCCCTCAGTTACTGTGTTGATAAAGAGTGGGACTAGAGTAAAAGCGGGCAGTCTGATTTTAAAGCCTCCTGAAAACAAACCAAATAGCATAGTCATTACAAACCCAAATTCAAGAGCCAGAGATCTGCCTGGGTTTGAAGAGTGGCCCCCTATTTCCAAGCACTTGAACTTAGGGTTAGTTAATTGATTTCTTTCTATTCCTTCTTTGCAAAGTGCAAATAATAATAATAGAACCGTTATGAGAATTAAATGGATTCATGTGTTTAAAGTACTTAAAACTGTGTCTGGTCCATTATTAATGGCTACAAAATGTCAGTTATATATATTTATATAACTATAAATGATCGTTGATCTTATGCAATTGGCATTTCTATTAGAAGACACAGACATTGAACTAATAACTGTATATGTAATTACATAATTATGAATTTTGATAAGTGATATATAGAAAATAGTAAATTTTAAAAAAGTTATGAAAGAGATTAGGTCGTTCAATATACTCAAGTAGTTCTTTCTTCATTCTTTGCTATTGAGGATAAGGTCTTTCTCACTTGGTGTCACAGATGTCTATACAGTAGTTCATGTTTTAATACATGTAGAGTTTCAACATAGCAGTATATAAGGAGAAACATTTTGATTAGGATAAAAATGTCCTGAGTCTCTACTAAAAAGTAGGTCATAGCCTACATTCAGACATACAGAAAAATTTCAGCATATGAAAATGTTTCCTGAAGTCATATTTCCACTAAGTTTAGTATAGCTACTTCAATTTCTGTTTAGAAACAGGGCTTTTAAAGTATACATCTACTAAAAATAGCAAATTAAATAATATCAAAATAATAAAAATCCATTTATTCTTGTAAATTCCAGGCCTTTTGTTTTAAAAGTGCTCAAAAGTCAAACAAGTCACCATCATTATAGTATTACTATTGAACATCCAGTGACATAGGCATAGTGATTAGATTTTGAAACATATTCATAAGAATCCTGGCCTAGGAACTGAAGACAAGAAAGCATTATATACATATGTTAGGAATATTTTGCCTTGGGGAGGACCTAAAGTGTCCTTTCCTCAAATATAAGAGGTTTATCTGGTCTCCTTATTCCTACTGAATTGTCACACATCTAAGCTTCCTCTTTGGGAAACTATGCAGTCAAAATGAATCTTTCATAACTAAGTTTTTTATGTAAATTATTAAGTATAATATAGATTTGCATCTCCCAAATTTATCCATCATATATAATGTTCTGTTTTAAAATGTATGTTCTTTAATTAAAAAAAAAATAGCACAACCATTTTTTCTGTTTTCACAGCCAAGAACACACTGACCTACTATTAATTCTGGCATTAGAGCTTGCTGGCTAGAAAAAGTGTTAGTAATTTGGAAAGAAATATCATAAATAAATGGAACTGAGAGCTAGACAAGGCCATGGACTGCTTCATAATCCACCTAAGCAGATTTTTTATCCCCAGAAACATTTCTACATGTTAACAAAAGTAGGACAAGGGAAATGTGTGTTTTGTGTATGTGTGTGTGTGTGTATGTCTTTTGTGTATGTGTGTGTGTGTGCGTCTTTTGTGTATGTGTGTGTGTGTGTGTGTGTCTGTAGAAAGAGGAATATCCAATAAACATGACTAGTGACTCCTTAAGTAAATTGTAAATGCTTACATAATATTTACTTGAAGATAAAACCTGAATAAATGGTAGGCCAGTTGCTCAGTGCCGCCCTATGTATAAGAGCTGAATAATCACCCAACATATAACATTAAGAATTTTCTGCAATGAAAGTTGGAAGGTTGGAATTTATTTTTCAAATACATTTTTAATTTTTATCCCTTGTATATCATTTAGAGGACATTATTATCTTCCTCTTCCCTCTCCCCAATCCTTCCCACTACTAGACACACCTGAGAGTTAGCTGGTCCTTGGATGAAGAACAGTAGCACTATTCTTAGTACACTGGCTAAGTTTTGGCTAGAAAGAAAGGACTTTGAGATTCAAGGCTAGAGAATAAGGTGTAGAAGCACAGAGAATTACTTATGAAACTCTAGGCTTAGCTTCAGATGTGGCCTCTTTGTCTTCTCTGTCCCAGTATCTAGTAAGGTAGCAAGTCAGATCTCTAACAAGTGTGTGTGTTAGTTGCTCAGTCGTGTCTGACTCTTTGTGACCCCATGGCCTGTAGCCTCCCAGGCTCCTCTGTATGTGGAATTCTCCAGGCAAGAATACTGGAGTGGGTAGCCATTCCCTTCTTTAGGGGATCTCCCTTACTCAAGGATCGAACTTGGGTCTCCTGCATTGCGGGCAGATTCTTTACACTGGAACCCAGGGAAACCCAGACTCCTTACCCTCCATTACCTAGTCAGATGTGGTCTCATTATGCCTTGCTAACTTAACCTTGAGGAATGAGGAAGGGGTGGAAATGGTACAAATGAAAAGAAAGATCAGAAAAAATTGGGGGGATACAGAGAGGGATAAATAATACACAGTTCAGTTTTTAAAGGTAGATTGGGAAGCCTGCAAGGCTGGGCTAGGCATTGCTCATTCTGAGGAAACAGACGTTTCTGTGTAGAGGGGCTGATCCTCGAGTGTTATAACTATAAATGTGCATTCTTAAAACTGTGGGAGCTGGTTGAAAGAGAGAAAACAATGTAATGGCATCTCAGTCATCTGTACCCACTAGTATGTTCAGTTAGGGAGATTATGCAGTTAAAGTATCAGACATTACTTTCAGCACCAGATGCATCCACAACTGGGCATTGTTTCCACTTTGGCTCAGCCTTTTCATTCCTTCTGGACCTGTTTCTTTGCTCTTCTCCAGTAGCATATTGTGCACCTACCAACCTGGGGAGTTCATCTTTCAGTTTCCTATTTTTTGCCTTTTCATACTGTTCATGAGATTCTCAAGGCAAGAATACTAAAGTGTTTTGTCATTCCAGTCTCCAGTAGACCATGTTTTGTCAACTCTCCACCATGATCCACCTATCTTGGGTGGCCCTACATGGCATGGCTCATAGATTCATTGAATTAGACAAGGCTGTGATCCATGTGATAAGTTTGATTAGTTGTCTGTGCTTGTGGTTTTCATTCTGTCTGCCCTCTGATGGATGAGGATAAGAGGCTTTTGAAAGCTTCCTGATGGGGGCTACTTAATGTGGGGCAAACTGGGTCTTGCTCTGATGGGCCAGCCTATGCTAAGTAAATATTTTTTTTCATTAATTTATTTTTTATTGAAGGATAACTGCTTTACAGAATTTTGCTGTTTTTCTCTCAAACCTCAATCAGCCATGGGTATATATATATATATAAAGATTATATATATATATATATAAAGATTTACTGAGCATATATATATATATATATATATGCTCAGTAAATCTTTAATCCAATTTTCTGCTGATGGGTGGAGCTGAGTTCCCTCCCTGTAGTTTAGCCTAAAGCTAAACTATGGTAGGAGTAATGGCAGTAATGGTGACATCCTTCAAAAGGAATTATGCCTGGTTCCAAATTGGGAAAGGAGTATGTCAAGGCTGTTTTTTGTCACCCTGCTTCTTTAACTTATATGCAGAGTGCATCATGAGAAACACTGGGCTGGAAGAAGAACAAGCTGGAATCAAGATTGCCGGGAGAAATATCAATAACCTCATATATGCAGTTGACATCACCCTTATGGCAGAAAGTGAAGAAGAACTAAAGAGCCTCTTGATGAAAATGAAAGAGGAGAGTGAAAAAATTGGCTTAAAGCTCAACATTCAGAAAACTAAGTTCATGGCATCTGGTCCCATCACTTCATGGCAAATAGATGGGGAAACAGTGGAAACAGTGACTGACTTTATTTTTCTGGGCTCCAAAATCACTGCAGATGGTGATTGCAGCCGTGAAATGAAAAGACGCTTACTCCTTGGAAGGAAAGTTATGACCAACCTAGACAGGATATTCAAAAGCTGACAAAGGTCCGTCTAGTCAAGTCTATGGTTCTTCCAGTAGTCACGTATGGATGTGAGAGTTGGGCTATAAGGAAAGCTGAGTGCCGATGAATTGATGCTTTTGAACTGTGGTGTTGGAGAAGACTCTTGAGAGTCCCTTGGACTGCAAGGAGATCCACCCAGTCCATCCTAAAGGAGGATCAGTCCTGGGTGTTCATTGGAGGGATTGATGTTGAAGCTGAAACTCCAGTACTTTGGCCACCTGACGCAAAGAGCTGACTCATTTGAGAAGACCCTAATGCTGGTAAAGATTGAGGGCAGAAGGAGAAGGGGACGACAGAGGATGAAATGGTTGGATGGCATCACCGACTCAATGAACATGGGTTTAGGAGGATTCCGGCAGCTGGTGATGGAAAGGGAGGCCGGGCATGCTGTGGTTCATGGGGTTGCAAAGAGTTGGACACGACTGAGGGAGTGAACTGAACTGAACTGACTAGACGGACTTTTGATGACAAACTAATGTTTCTGCTTTTTAATATGCTGTCTAGGTTGGTCATAGCTATTCTTCCAAGGAGCAAACATCTTTTAATTTCACGACTGCAGTCACCATCTGCAGTGATTTTAGAGCCCAGAAAAATAAAGTCTGCCACTATTTCCATTGTTTCCACATCTATTTGCCATGAAGTGATGGGACTGGATGCCATGATGTTAGTTTTTTTAATGTTGTGTTTTAAGAAAGCTTTTTCACTCTCCTCTTTCACTTTCATCAAGAGGTTCTTCAGTTCCTCTTCACTCTCTGCCATAAAGGTGGTGTCATCTGCGTATCTGAGGTTATTCATATTTCTCCCAGCAATCTTGATTTCAGCTTGTGCTTCATCCAGTCCAGTGTTTCTCATGATGTACTCTGTATATAAATTAAATAAGCAGGGTGACAATATACAGCTTTGATTGACTCCTTTCCCAATTTGGGACCAGTGTGTTGTTCCATGTCCAGTTCTAACTGTTGCTTCTTGACTTGTATACAGATTTCTTAGGAGGCAGGTAAGGTGGTCTCATATTCCCATCTGTTGAAGAATTTTCCACAGTTTGTTGTAATCCATACTGTCAAAGGCTTTGTCATAGTCAATAAAGCAGAAATAGATACTTTTCTGGAACTCTCTTGCATTATCGCTGATCCAGTGGATCAGAAAGCAGAAAGCAAAGAGAAACTTAAGAGCCTCTTGATGAAAGTAAAAGAGGAGAGTAAAAAAGATGGCTTAAAACTCAGCATTCAAAAAATTAAGATCATGGCCTGTGGTCCCACACTTCATGGCAAATAGATGGGGAAATAATGGAAACATTGAAAAACTTTATTTTTGGAGAGCTCCAAAATTACTGCAGATGGTGACTGCAGCCATGATTTTAAAAGACTCTTGCTCCTTGGAAGAAAAGCTATGACCAACTTAAACAGGATATTAAAACTCAGAGATATTACTTTGCCAACAAAGGTCCATCTAGTCAAAGGTATGGTTTCCAGTAGACATGTATAGATGTGAGAGTTGGACCATAAAGAAGGCTGAGTGCCAGAGAATTGATGCTTTTGAACTGTGGTGTTGGAGAAGACTCTTGAGAGTCTCTTGGACTGCAAGGAGTTCAAACTCGTCAATCCTAAGGAAGTTAGTCATGAATATTCATTTGAAGGACTGATGCTGAAGGTGAAACTCTAATACTTTGGCCACATCAACTAAAAAAGTTGATCAACTTGAGAGTTGTGAAATGTTTTATTTGGGGCAAAATGAGGACTTCAGCCTCAGAGACAGCATCTCAGATAGCTGTGAGAGACTGCTCCAAAGTGGCAGTGGGTGAAAGTCAATATATTAGGTTTTGGTCAAGGCAGGAGTTCAGTACCATCAATCACTCATTTTACAAAAGGTTTTTGTTAGTCATGAGGATCCGATGTCACTATGAAGGGATTTAGTGCTTCTCTAGGTATGAGGACATGGAAGGAGTGAGATCATAAAATCTGTTCCTAAGAATGTGTGCTTAGTTGCTCTGTTGTGTCTGATTCTTTGCAACCCCATGGTCTATAGCCCACCAGGTTCCTCTGTCCTTGGGGATTCTCAAGGCAAGAATACTGGAGTAGATTGCCATGCCCTCCTGCATGGGATCTTCCCAGTCCAGGGACTGAACTTAGTTCTGCATTGCAGGTGAGTTTTTTTTACCTCTGAGCTGCCCAGTAAGTTCAAGAACACTGGAGTGGGTAGCCTATTCCAACTCCAGGGCAACTTCCTGACCCAGGAATCGAACAAGGTCTCCTGCACTACAGCTGGATTTTTTTTACCAGCTGAGCTATCAGAGAAGCCCTCCTAAAAACATCCAACTCTCCAAAGACCTGTTCCACCAGATTCCCTGGAGCATAGAGTGCCTCACTTCACTCTGAACTCCCTCAGGGATTGTTAAAAGTCAGCAGCTATAGCAGCACAGGCTTCAGTCTCCTCACTCATCAGTAGAGGCAGATAGCAAATGCATTTGTTGTTCAGTTGTTGGCAGTGCTCTTGGTAAGTGTCAGTTTGTAGTTGACAGCCACCTGATGTGAAGAGCTGACTCATTATAAAAGACCCTGATGCTGGCAAAGATTGAAGGCAGGAGACGCAGACAACAGAGGCCGAGATAGTTGGATGGCATCACTGACTCAATGGACATGAGTTTGAGCAAGCTCTGGGAGATGGTGAAGGACAGGGAAGCTTGGAGTGCTGTAGTCCATGGGGTTGCAAAGAGTCTGACATGACTGAGTGACTGAACAAGAGAAGTTAAAGCAGAAACTGACTGCCACACCCTTGAGAGACAGCTTTTTAGGAATGGCCACGGATTGTGTTCCTTATTTATATCTCTCTGTTATTTTTTCTTTTTTCCACCACTTTGAAAGTTTGTATTCAGTAAAGAAACATGTTCCCTTTTCTAAAGCTTTATGCTTACTACACTGGCTTCGTGGCAAAATTGAAGTAGTATTGCATTCATGTATTCTATTTTGCTAGTAATACTTTTTGGTGTTATTTTTAAATTTTCTATAATATATTATATTTATACTTTTTATAGTAAAATATGGTTTTACCTTTTTGGTGCTTCATTTCTTATTCTTAATCCTCCTAAATGTAAAAACAATTCCAATTTTAAATCTCCTGGCTTTTACTTTTCTTTATATCTTTCTCAACAGCTTTCCCTGATTTAGTATGTTAGAATTTCTTTTAGGGAATTATGTCTTTTCTCTGATTTTCATCTATTTTATTTATCAGTGTCAGTGTCTTCTAAGTTTTTCTATCATTCATTTGTTTCTAATTCTTTTAAACTTTATTTTGTTTTTATGCCATATCTTCTCATGATATTTATTTTTTGAGTTGTTTTCTCTGCAATTTTTCTTGTATTTTTTATAATATGGTTTGTGATTACTATGCAAAAATAGAAGTATGCCATAGGAGCTGTGGCATGGGAAAAGAAAGCCTCTTTTCCTCTATTTGTCCCATAATTGCCTTTCCAGTTTCACTTAATAAATTTAAAGTTCTTTTTTTATAAAGATTTTTTTTTAATGTGGACCATTTAAAAAGTATTTTTTGAATTTGTTAAAATATTGTTTCTGTTTTATGTTTGGCTTTTGGCCACGAGACATGTGGGATCTTAGCTCTTGACTATCTATCCTCTCCCTGGCATCAAATCTCTATCCTTTGCATTGGAAGATGGAGTCTTAACCACTAGACCACCAGGGAATTCCCTCCCATTCTTTTAGGCACATAGTCTCCAAAGATTCTAGAGACCTGCAGATTAACTCTATAGAGTGCTATGGTATATTCTATGTGGGTAGAATATTTAATTTACAGGCATACCTTGAAGATATTGCTGGTTCAGCTCAAGACCACTGCAATAAAGTGAATGTTGCAATAAGGCTAATTGAATTTTCTTCCAATGCATATGGAAGTTATATCTATACTATACTGTAGTCTATTGAGTGTGCAGTAGCATCAGGTCTAAAAAGCAATGTTTGTACCTTACTTAAAAAATACATTATTGCTAAAAAATGCTGACCATCATCCGAACCTTCAGCAAGTCATAATTTTTCTGATGAAGGGTCTTGCCTCCATGGTGATATGTGCTAACTTATCAGTGTGGTGGTTGCTGAATGTTGGGGTGATTGTGACAGTTTCTTAAAGTAAGACAGGAGCAAGTTTTCTCCATGGATTGACTCTTCCTTACTCAAACCATTTCTCTGTAGCATGCAATGCTATTTATAGCATTTTACCAACAATATTAGTTATTTGGAAATTGGAGTCAATTCTCCTAAACCTTCTCACTGCTTATCAGCTAAGTTTATATAATATTCCAAAGTTTTTGTTACTATTTCAAGTCTTTACAACATCTTTGCCAGAAGTGGGTCCCATCTCTAGAAAGCACTTTCTTTGCTTATCCATAAAATCCAACTCCTTTTCCCTTAAAGGTTTATCATGATATTGCAACAGTTTAGTCATATCTTTAGGCTCCCCTTCTATTTCTAGTTGTCTTACTATGTTCACCACATCTGCAGTTCCTTTCTCCAGTGAAGTCTTGAACCCCTCAAAGTTATCTATGAGAGTTGGAATAAACTTCTTTCAAACTCTCAAAATTTTGATGTTTTGGCCTTTCCCCATGAATTGTGAATGTTCTTAATGGCCTCTAGAGTGGTGAATCCTTTCCAGAAAGTTTTCAGTTGACTTTTCCTATGTCTATCAGAACAACCACAATCTATGGCAGTTTTAGTCTTATGAAATGTGTTTCTTGACTAGTAACACTTGAATGATAAAATGGCATCTTGATCCATGGCCTGCATGAAACTATAAGAATATTGTTGCATATCTACATCAGACATCTTAGGTGATAAGTGCATTGCCAATGAACAGTTATAGTTTGAAAGGGATTAATTTTTTTGAGGAATATATCTCAACGCTGAGTTAAAAATATTCAGCAAATCTGCTTATAAACAGATGCCCAGGATGTATCATTGCATTTATGGAGCACAAGCAAGAGTTGTCATTACTTAGTTGCTAAGTCAGATCTGACTCTTTTGTGACCCCATTGTCTGTAGCCCACCATGCTTCTCTGTCCATGGGATTTCCCAGGCAAGAATACTGGAGTGGGCTGCCATTTCCTTCTCCAGGGGACCTTCCTGTCCCAAGGATCAAACCCAAATCTCCTGCATTGGCAGGCAGATTCTTTACCGCTGAGCCACCAGGGAACTCTGATTTAGCATAGCAAAGTAGATTTAGCATAATTCTTAAAGTCTAGGACTTTCAGAATGATAAATGAGCATTGGCTTCAGTTTAAAGTCATGAAGTGTATTAACCTCTAACAAGAGAGTCAACCTGGACTATGAAGTTTGAGGCCTGAAATTGCTCTCCTGTCTAGCTGTGGAAGCCTTAGATGGTGTCTTCTTATAATAGAAGGCTGTTTGGTTTACAATGAAAATCTGTTTAGTTTAGCCACCTTTTAAAATTATTTTAGCTAAATCTTCTGGATAACTTTATGCAGCTTCTGCCTTAGCAGTTGCTGCCACACCTAACTTCTTTGTTGAGATGGTTTCTTTCCTTAAACCTCAGGAATCAACCTTGCTGGCTTCAGACTTTTCTTCTGCAGCTTCCTCACCCCTCTCAGCCTTCATGAAGTTGATCAGAGTTAGGGCCTTGCTCTGGACTAGCTTTGGCTAAGGCAATATTGTAGCTGGTTTGATCTTCTGTCTAGACCAATAAAACGCCTTCCATATCCGCAGTAGGGCTGTTTCACTTTCTTTAACATTTGTGTGTTCACTGGAGTAACACTTATAATTTCCTTCAAGAACTTTTCCTTTGCTTTCACAGCTTGGCTAACTGGCCCAAGAGGCCTAGCTTTTCACTTGTCTTGGCTTTTGACCTGCTTTCTCACTCAGCTTAATCATCACTAGCTTTTGATTTTAAATGAGAGACCTATGTCTCTTCCTTGCACTTGAACACTTAGTTGCCATTGTAGATTTACTAATTGGCCTAATTTCAATATAGTGTTTCAGGGAATAGGGAGAACCAAGGAAGGGAGAGAGGCAAGGAAATGGCCAGTTGGTGAAGCAGTCAGAATACATACATTTATTAAGCTCATTATCTTACATGGACATGGTTCTTGGCATCCCCAAGCATAGTAACATACATAGTGACACCAGAAATCATTGATCAAATATTGCTCTAACTAATATAATAATAAGTAAAAAGTTGGAAATACTGCAAGATTTAGCAAAGTGTGATACAGAGACTCAGAGTCAGCAAATGATATTGGAAAATGACACCAAAAGACTTACTCTATGCAGGGTTGCTCTCAACCTTTAATTGGTTAAAAAAAAAAAACAAAAAACAAACCTAAAACAAACAGCAACCAGTATGTGCAAACCCTGATAAAGTAAAGCATAACAAAATGAGGTATATTTATATAGATATTTGTTGCTTTCTGATACATGTGTCACTCAATTTAAAATTCATGGTATTTCAGACAGGGTTATTTTTGCAGGTGAATTTACAAGTTGCTGTTTGAGATAGTTTTTTCTGAAAATTGGGACCAGAGAACATTTAGGAACTTGAATTTTTAACATATATGAGTTGCTGCTGCTGCTGCTGCTAAGTCGCTTCAGTCGTGTCCGACTCTGTGCGACCCCACAGATGGCAGCCCACTGGGCTCCGTCATCCCTGGGATTCTCCAGGCAAGAACACTGGAGTGGGTTGCCACTTCCTTCTCCAATGCATGAAAGTGAAAAGTCAAAGTGAAGTCGCTCAGTCGTGTCTGACTCAGCGACCCCATGGACTGCAGCCTACCAGGCTCCTCCGTCCATGGGATTTTCCAGGCAAGAGTACTGGAGTTACTGGTATAGCAAAACAATGAGATGTTTTATGTAACATAATAATATGTTAATATATAAAATGGAAACCAATGTGCAATATAAATTAAAAATACACATTATAAACATATTGTATATCTGTGTTATATGATAAATGAAACTAATTCAATGATTTATTTAAATGATGTGAAACTCCTTCCTACGTATTCAGATTCGGCACCATGACAGAGATTCTGGGAAGAAGGCAAGAGGTACAACTGGCATACTTAGAATTTGTTCAAGTGGATGTGCACAGATCACAACAGTGGTGTTCTTTTTCTTTGTTAACTTGGTGCAATCTTTGCTGCATCACTTTACCCTTGGATATTTCACTATCTTTCCTCTGCCATCAACACTCATTATAAAGAGAGAAGTAGGATATGGCTATCATAAGATGCTCTGGGTGTGGCCACTCAGGTTCATTAGACTACTGAGATTCCTTTTTTAGGAAAATTAAATTTGTTACATCCAAACCCAATGTAGCCCTTTAGCTTGTTTCCAGGCTGTCCTAATTGTGACTGTATCCTTAACTATGGTGTTACAGCAGATCTGACATTATTTTTTGAGAACTGTCTTTTCTTCTTCCTTTGAAAACTCTCCAACTCTGTCTTTTTGTAAGGAGTGGGCTTCTATTTGGGCATATATTCTCAGTAGGCTTCTTTCCTTCATGGTAAGATTTAGTATTGTACCACGTTTATTGACTCTAGAGCAGAACATGTAACTGTGATATAGGTTAGCTGTTCTTGTTAAAGACTATATTTCAAAGTTACTGTACATCAGTATCAACAGAAAGCTCCATTGATGGATACAATTCTTGCATCCATAAACATTTATTGCATGCCTATTTTGTATGCAGTGAATCCCCAAGAACTATTCTGAGCATTGGAAACCCCAAACTGAACAAATTAGGCCAAAACTGTGGATCCATAGAATTTTTACACAGAAACAGGATGGTAAGAACCTGCAGTCTGAAGTTAAACCTGGATCCAAATTCTACTTTGAGTATATTTTAGATTTTTTATCTTGGGCCTCTCATTTCATTTATGATACAGGTTAATAACCCTTTATCTCAAACTCTGGGGGCAAATAGGTTTCAGAGTTCAGAAATATTGGGTTTTTGGAAAGGTAATATGGTATATATCTATTCAACACATAATACAGGACCCTGTACTTTTTGCAGAGAAACATACTGATTCTCAGCAGGTCTGCAGCAGGACCCTGTACTTTTTGCAAAGAAACATACTGATTCTCACTCTCGGTGGAACAAGTGAAAAGTGCCAATAGCCTTATCTCAGTTCAGGTCAATATTTGCCACCAAAATGGCTTAAGTGTTAGATTTATGACAAAACAAAAAAAAAAAACAAAAAAAAACAGAAATGAGTTTTGGTTTTTACTGTTTTTCAGTTTCAAAACTGTAGCTAAGAGTTATGAACCTATAGTATCTACTCCCCAGCATTGTTTTAAAAACTGAAGAAAGCAGTTCATGTCTTCCCAACACAGGTTCCAGCATGAGGACAGTGCATATCTACTATTAATATCAGCTTCTGTCTGGCTATTCCGTTAACAAGTGAAAATTATTATTGACTCATCTACTTCAACTGAAAATTCTATACTTGAGCTTCTTTCATTTGACACCATACCTCACCTCAAATTATCATTGCAAAATGGACCTTGAGGATTTTGCTGTGGAAACATTAGGAAACAGAGGTTTGTGAAACTTGCTTCACTTTTTACTTGTTCTTGATATTGTTTTTAAAATCCCACAATCTCCCCACCACTTGTTTATTATATTTTTAATCAGTTGCTTAATTTTTTTCCATCTGTTATGTCTTAAGGATTTTCATATATTGTTTCAAAATGTAATGAGGCATTCTTAATAATATATTTGTAACTTTTGTGTGTATAGTATATTTATTGTTTTTGCTGCCTCCAAATTTTCATATCTAACACAAATTCGATGTCCATCATTTCTTTACTAAAATATCTTTATTTTCTATATTCATTGCAAATATATGATATCCTGTTATTTGCGTCAGAGTATATGTGTGTGTGTACGTTTTAAGTTGCCTCTGTTGAGTTAGCCTAGAAAAGTAACTATCATTATACTCTGATTGTTTCAGGAAATATGTTAGTAGCTTTATGTAAAATTCAGTTTTGAAATAAGACCCATTTCTAAATTGGAGACTATACTGTGAACCAACTAATTTGTTGTATATTTGTGAAGAGTATTTGTGTTTCATCATAAATCATATTATTTCTTTGTAATATAAATTGTGTCTTCGGTTCAGTTCCATCACTCAGTTGTGTCTGACTCTTTGAAACCCAGTGGACTGCGGCACGCCAGGCTTCCCTGTACACCACCAACTCCTGGAGCTTACTCAAACTCATGTCCGTCGAGTCAGTAATGCCATCCAACCATCTCATGTCTGTCGTCCCCTTCTCCTCCTGCCTTCAGTCTTTCCCAGCATCAAGGTCTTTCCAATGAGTCAGTTCTTTGAATCAGGTGGCCAAAGTATTGGAGTTTCAGCTTCAGCATCATTCCTTCCAATGAATATTCAGGACTGATTTCATTTAGGATGGACTGGTTGGACCTCCTTGCAGTCCAAGGGACTCTCAAGAGTCTTCTCCAACACCATAGTTCAAAACCATCAATTTTTTGGCACTCAGCTTTCTTTATAGTCCAACTCTCACATCCATACATGACTACTGGAAATATCATAGCTTTGACTAGTTGGACCTTTGTTGGCAAAGTAATATCTCTGCTTTTTAACATGCTGTCTATGTTGGTCATAACTTTTCTTCCAGGGAGAAACCATATTTTAATTTCATGGCTGCAGTCACCATCTGCAGTGATTTTGGAGCCCCCAAACATAAAGTCTATCATTGTTTCCCCATCTATTTGCCATGAAGTGATGGCACTGGATGCCATGATCTTTATTTTCTGAATGTTGAGTTTTAAGCCAACATTTTCACTCTCCTCTTTCACTTTCACCATGAGGCTCTTTAGTTCTTCTTCCCTTTCTGCCATAAGGGTTGCGTCATCTGTATAGCTGAGGTTATTCATATTTCTCCTGGCAATCTTGATTCTAGCTTATGCTTCATCCAACCCAGCATTTATATAAGTTCAATAAGCAGGGTGACAGTATACAGCCTTGACATACTCCTTTCCCGATTTGGAACCAGTCTGTTGTTCCATGTCCAGTTCTAACTGTTGCTTCCTGACCTGCATAACAGATTTCTCAAGAGGCAGGTCAGGTGGTCTGGTATTCCCATCTCTTTCAGAATTTCCCACAGTTCATTGTGATCCACACAGTCAAAGGCTTTGGCATAGTCAATAAAGCAGAAATAGATGTTTTTCTGGAACTCTCTTGCTCTTTCGATGATCCAGCAGATGTTGGCAACTTGATCTCTGGTTCCTCTGCCTTTTCTAAATCCAGCTTGAACATCTGGAAATTAATGGTTCAAGTACTGTTGAAGCCTAGCTTGGCGAATTTTGAGCATTAGTTTGATAGCATGTAGAATAAGTGCAATTGTGCAGTAGTTTGACCATTTTTTTGCATTGCCTTTCTTTGGGATTGGAATGAAAACTGACCTTTTCCAGTCCCGTGGCCACTGCTGAGTTTTTCAATTTGCTGGCGTATTGAGTGCATCACTTTCTCAGTATCATCTTTTAGGGTTTAAAACAGCTGAACTGGAATTCCATCACCTCCATTAGCTTTGTTCATAGTGATGCTTTTAAGGTCCACTTGACTTTGCATTCCAGGATGTCTGGCTCAAGGTGAGTGATCACACCATTGTGGTTATCTCGATAGTGAAGCTCTTTTTTATATAGTTTTCGTGTGTATTCTTGTCACCTCTTCTTAATGTCTTCTGCTTCCGTTAGGTCCATACCATTTCTGTCTTTTATTGTGCCCATCTTTGCATGAAATATTCCCTTGGCCTCTCTAATTTCCTTGAAGAGCTCTCTAGTCTTTCCCATTCTATTGTTTTCTTCTATTTCTTTACACTGATCACTGAGGAAGGCTTTCTTATCTCTCCTTGCTATATTGTATTTACATTGTGTTTCTGAAAGTCCTAGTCCTGAAAATATAGAAGCAAAGAAAAGAAAGAGAACAGCATCAACATTTTACCCTAGATAATAATGGTTTCTGTAATGCTGATTTATCATTTTTATATTTCTCTTTTTTAATTTCAGAGATTTTCTTATATCACTAAAAGCATTTTAATTTTAGAATTAAATTATATTAATTAAACATCTTATTGTCTATTTTCACATTAATTTATTATACTTAAAACCTCAAAATCTCATTAACTAATAATTTGTGATAACAACTATTCATTTCTGCCATACTATATGATATCATTATTAGCCTATCCACATACCCTGTTGCACTTTACAAGACAGAAACACTGAATTGCTTATAGGTCACCAAACATACCTTGGCATTTCAGACTTTATCTCTTTGCACTTGCTTTCCTTTTGCCTGTAATAAATATCCTCCTCTTTTTTGTTCTCTGGAACCAATCTGATGTGACCTTCACAATGCAAATTGAAGGTTGTTACTTTCATAAATATTCTAGACAGTCATAGGAATCATTTCTTTGCTTTATTTTGGATATTTTTGTGTATTTTCTCTTCTGCATGTCTTTTTTTTTTTATTCCATTATATTTTATTAAATTTCTTTGCATTTCTTGAGAGGAGACTCATTTATCTCTGTACTCCTAACAAAGCATTCCCTCTATTTTTCTTGTTTGCCATGGAGTTTAAAATAAATTGAACTGAATTTAAACCAAGCTTATTAGGCAAAGAATGATCTAGTTCATTGAAATGCTTAAAAATTATGCTGAGACTTACTAATAAATGCAATGGGGGAAGAGGTGGAGAAGTTTAGATTCAGACCTTGAATATGTGATGCTAATGCCCTACTCAAGTCCATAGTGAGATTGGGCCACAAGAGAAAGATTACACATGATCTATGAAACAAAAGGTAAGAAAGGTGGTCAAAGTGATAACACATCAAAAAATTTACAGAAAAAAAAAAGAAACCCTACATTTTGTTGAATGCTGCAGTTTAAGGAGTTTACATATGGAAAGTGATTGTGTAGAATTCCAAAAGGATGGGATGAAGTTCAGTTCAGTCGCTCAGTCGTGTCCGACTCTTTGCTACTCCATGAATCCCAGCACGCCAGACCTCCCTGCCCATCACCAACTCCCAGAGTTCCTCAGACTCGCGTCTGTCGAGTCAGTGATGCCATCCAGCCATCTCATCCTCGGTCGTCCCCTTCTCCTCCTGCCCCAAATCCCTCCCAGCATCAAAGTCTTCTCCAGTGAATCAACTCTTCGCATGAGGTGGCCAAAGTACTGGAGCTTCAGCTTTAGCATCATTCCTTCCAAAATGGGAGAGATTATTGTCTTGGAGACTGAGAGGTGAAGAGAGTCTCACAAAGAAGTAATGTTAGTTGTGTTAAATGAATGTATTTCGGAGACGTTGATACTGAGTGATAGTAATTTCATTTCAGCAAGGAATAAAGAAGCTTGGATTTTTGAAGGGCAAGTAAATTTTAAGAAAAAAGAGATGGTACCTACAGATTGTGGAGAGAAGCATGCCTGATTGTAGTAGACGAGGCTGTGGAATTGTCAATGGATTTTTTTTTTTAATTAGAAATAACCTGAACATGTTAAGGTTAGGTTAGAAAAAACACTGAGAGAGAGATTGAAATATACAACAAAATAAAACCAGAGATCATTTGATAAGTAGAATAGCTTTCCCCTGAGACAGGTGATTGTAAAGATGTGGTATCATAAATAAAAATCTGTAGAGTGGAGAATATAAGTTGAGAAAGTTGCTATATCATGCCCTTCTCTGTTCTCAATGAAAGTATAAAATAATGCTTTTATTCAGGAGAACAGCTAGTGGAAAAGTAAGGCTTTATCAGAATGATAAAAGTCAAGAACAGCTCTTTTGGGGGCAAAAGAGGAAGCTGACTAGATTATATAGAAAGATTGTCAGGCAGTCATGAAGATTCAAAAATGAGGCTGGACACATTTTAACTATGGGGCACGAATCTGGAGAACTTTTGTGATATTTCTCTAGAGGCCCTGAGCAGCTAGGGAAGGGAAATAGATAATTATGGTAATACATATTTGGAGTTTTTCAGAGTAAATATTACATAAAAGCAAAAAAAATTTCTAAAGAAGCAAGTAAGGTAACAGTATCATTCAGATAACAATAAAAGGGATAAACACTAGGTTGAATCTGAAGTAAAGACATAAAGCAAAAGGGGGTTGATGTGAGTTTATCATGTGGCTGATGGTATCAGTGACAGCTATGAGCTTTTCTAGAGCTAGAACAGAGGCAAACTTTGGATTGTGGACAGTTAGTCTATAAAGTAACTTCTCCTCAGAAATATTTTGATGTCTCTAGGGTTCATCTGGGTTATACATTTTGTAGAAAAGCATGTACATTCTGCTTGGAAATTTCTTTTCAGAATTAGTTTACTAATTGTCAATGTCAGTCATTTGTAGCATTAGATCTAGGATGGATATTTATATAGGAAAAAAAACCAGACTAAATACTAGCCCTAAATACTATATTTTACAATGAAACTTAAAACATGAATTTAAAATTTCCAAGGTTGAGTGTAGTGTCATGATGATGTGTCTCAGCTTTCATTATTTCTTAAAAAATCTTTTTTCATATTTATATCCAGATATCTTACATAAGAGTTTTTTTTAGGACAGATAGAATATACTTTTTGCTCAGCCTTATTTTTTATTAGGAAAGAACAAGATAAATTAAGTGAGTCATCCTTAACCTGTAACATTGTCTTTTATAACTTCTTACAAATAAAAAGCTTTTCTGATTTATAAATGCATTAAATGCTACAGGAAAGATAGACCATTTTATTGCCTAATGAGGTAGCAAAAATAATTGTCAACTAGTTTATTAATGTTAATGTGATAATTAATGAAACAAAATTTTCTCTTTGAGGAAAGGAGAAGAATACACAATGATTATGCTTCCAGAAGTAGAACAAGTTAGAATACTAAATATTCTATATATAGCTGAGAGAAAACATTTATAGAAATGATTTGGGAGGAACATACTCTGAAACATAATGCCAAAATCAATAGGTTGTCTTGAACAAATGGTCATACATCTATTTTGTTTTATTTATTGTATTTCATGTTAATAACTACTGATAGGGTTGACTTCTAAATAAATTATTGTATAGTTGGAAATATATATAATAAGGATTTGAATAGGGAAAATAAAGCACCTACCTTCAAGGAACTCACATCCTAGTAGGGTATATGATTGTAATAGAAAGGTAAAGATGGAATGATTATCACTTAGTCACCAACTGAGCAAATTTTTTTTTCAATACAGGTATGTACTAAGCATTGAATATAGTAAGATTCAACTATTGTCATGTTAAATACTATTCGTGGGGCTTGTAGTCTAATATGAAGAGGTAAGTGTGTATCAAATAATTAACTAAAATGTACAATTGCAATGGTTATAAATGATAAGGAGGAGCAATACATGGAGTTACTATCTTGTATTATAGAGAATCTAAGGTAGTCAGAGATACTTCTCTTGAAAAAGCAATGACTGAGCTAAAATGTGAAGAATGAATGTGAGTGATAGCAATGAGCATTTTCATAGATCCCATGACAGGAATGGGTTTGGTGAATGCAGTAAGTTAAGGGAGGCCGAGATGTCTGTGAATTGAGTTAAATGGAGATGATATAAGATGAAACTGAATGACAGGTGAAGAACAGACTATTAAGGACATTAAGTTTTTAAAGGGTACAGAGGCTGTAGGACAGGACAGGGATGGGGTGGAAGATTGTGACTCAACTGTATTTGCATTTTTGGTGTCACTTTGGGTGTAGTATAGAGGAGAGTTTGGAGAGGGCTAACAATAATATAAGTAGATGAGTGGACAAGAAGAAAGATGATGGATGGAGAGAATTATTAGATTATAAGATAGAGATGAATGCTAATGATTTTGTAAAGAGATCAAGAAAGAAAAGATGTCAAGGACAACATCTAGATTTCTGATCGACTTAGATGATGGTGGTGCCATTCACTGAATTCAGATCTGCTCCTCTTGACCCAAAAGAACATTAGTGTAATGTTTGTTGAAACACTTAAATGGTACGTTAAGTAGGTGATGCTGGTGGGTAGCCTCCATTTCCTTGGTCTCATATTTTTGTGAGGAAACTCTTCCCAAACAGTAATGACCTGGGTCTTTTAGGTTAACTTTTTACTCATGCCTTTTCAGCATAGGTGGAAAGATTATCTAGTTAATAATTTGGTGGGAAAGAAAATGATCTAAGCATATTCTCTGTAACTCTGTCTGTCCCTCCTCTGTCTCTGTCTCTCTTTTGTAGTGAAGAAATATTTCTCCTTATCTCCAGAGAACTTAAGAGATTCATTGGTGAATCTTTGCTACTTGAGATAGGCTTGGAGTTGTCCTTGCTGCTTGTGACAATGTAGACTAGTATGTCCTTTTCAAGTGTGGTATTTTATACACCTATATTGGTCACAGACATAAGCTGAACTTGAAGCATGCTACTTGTAGTGAAACTGGCATTTTAATTCTCCATTTTTTTCTCAAGTAATTGTCTCTTAGTTGGATTTAACTTAAATGAGGAAGGGAATGTGGTTAAACTTCCTGACACGTACATGGGCCTCAGGAAATGGGTAATCTGCCTCTAAGAGTAACTGGAGCTATGGATATGGATGTCACTGCCTTGGGAAAGAACCAGGAAGTATATGAATAACCAAAGAACCTGAATATCTGAATGGCAACTGAATGTCAGTCATGAAAAATTTAGATGGAGGCTATAGTACTTTAAATAAAGTTTAACAACATGGATATTATATTTGTGAATTTAGCAAACACTGTAAAAGTGGATGGTCATATTGAAGTAGTATATGATGCCTTTTGGTGTTGGTGGCAGATTTTAAGTAGAAAGTAACTCTTTGGAGGAATATTTCTTGCGCTGCTTTTTAAAGTTGAGTAGATACTATAAAAGGAAAGAGACTGAACAAACTTTGGGAAGAATAAGATACTGCACAATATCAAAACACTGTCATCCTTCCTTTCGTTCTTTTAAAGAGTATCTCTAATAACAAGTACTTATTTAGAGCAGTAATGCTTTTTTTTTTTTTTAATTGAAGAACACAAGCTTTACCAGAACCATTCTAGAACTCTCATCATAGTAGTTATTTATAGAATCAGGGGTAGTAATCATCAGAGAAGAAAATCTGAAATTTTAAAGATATACCTATTTTAATAACTTGAGTAATTCAAACTTTACTTGTTCTTTAAATTTATAAAAGGGGCATTTCATTAGTTTCTTAGTCTTTACTGTGAAGTATCATGAAATTTTAAATGTGAATTTGTTCAAACATAACTTTACATATGACTTATTCTTAGGGTTTATAGTAATATCTGTGTCACTCTTTACACTTTAGCTCATCCTTAAAAATTCAGTTTCATGAAAGTAATTCAACTGGAAAAATCACTTTCCTTCAGAGAACTAACAGTGACTACAAGCTCATCCTTGACAATTTTATACCATAACTCTGCTAGGTGGTATATACTATATAGCATTAAACTCTAGTATAAACTTTACTTGATTAATTCATTATGTGTATGCTGTCTAGATATTATTACCCTTACCATACAGACAATAAGGTTTAAAACTTAGTATGTGCCATGATGTTTGTGTACTCAATTGCTCAGTCGTATCTGACTCTCTGCTGACCCATGGACAATATATAGACTACCAGGCTCCTCTGTTCATGTAATTTTCCTGGCAAGAATACTGGAGTGGGTTGCCATTTCCTACTTCATGGGATCTTCCTGATTCAGGGATTGAACCTGTGTCTCTTGAGTCTCCTGCTTTGGCAGGCAGATTCTTTACCACTAGTACCACTTGGGAGCTCATTATATACACAGTTACTATTAGTGCATAAAATCAGAGAATTTGATGACAATTTTGTGATTAGTCTATCTGAGCACTATCCTAATACAGGAGTCTTTTTATCCCTTAGACCAGTTCTTAGCATTTATAAAACAACACTGACAAATGGAGATCACATGCTTTTGAAACATGGTACTTTTTGTTGGACACCATTTTTTTTAGATATTTGATTTGCTTCCTACTAATTTTAATTTCTGGTTTTATCCTTCACACAATACATAAATATGATAATTAGTTACCAGTTACAGATGATAGCTTTTCAAATAGATGAAGCTGAAATGGCATTCATTCACACAGCAATTTTTCAAAACTCATTTTTCTCTGCCAGTTACTACACTGAATATAAAAAGGTAAAAGAGAAAAGCTCTTGATTTTCTTCAGTTCTATCACTTATTCTTTCATATGGCTGGTCTCTAAATGCCTCGATGTGGTGCATGACCACCTCTGAAGGCATTACTATTTTATTTTCATTTATTAATCATAATTATATAAGTAATGACAAATAATATTTTTGAAGGCTATTTATGTGCTAGAATATGCATGAAGTGCTTTATATTTATTAATTAAATAAGTACCTAATGAGTGCTTTCTACATGTCTAGTACTTTGATACAGTGGGAGAGGTAGGAGGTAGAACTCATACCATTGTAGGAGGAGATTGGGAAATGAAGATATGGAGAGGGGAATTAAGAGGATCTGAGAGGAGTTCATGAATAAGACTTCCTGTAGTACTTTCAAGAGCTCACAGGAGAACACTGAATCCCAAGCCACATTCAGTTGCTAAGGTGGACCTGCAAATGGAAGCTAGTGGAGGGGTTGGTTAGAAGCTTTTGTGTATGTGAGCTCTGTCTCCTTTCCATTCACTGCAAGTGGACCTATGGCTGCTATTTCAGGCAGTGCTGCTAGTTGGAAAGAAGAGTTTGACAGAAAAGAGGAGAGTGAGGACAGGCTAGAATCTGCTGGCCAGCTCTGCATCAGTCACTCTATTTGATACCAGAGTACCCTTAGAGAGTAGTGACCACTGCTTGAACTTTCATCTCCCCAATTTTTCCTTGTTTCTCTTTTGTCCCTCTCTAACCCAGAGCCATAAAGAGAACTAACAACTGAACTAAGTAGACAAAAGAAAAAACCTGCAAGATACTGTTTCAAACATTGGGGATTCAGTACTGAGTAAACAATACAGAAAGTGTTCCTGACTTGTTACATATTACATCCTAGTAGTAGAGTCAAAATAATTGAAAAAGTGTTTTTATTTGATTTCAAACAGTGGGAAGTACAACAAAAATAATTATGCTGTATAGAGAGTAGGTTATAGTGAACTAATGGTAGAAACATGGAAACAGAGACTTTTGTAGTAGTTTAAGTGAAAGATAATGATCACTGTAGCTGGTGACTACAGCCATGAAATTAAAAGATGCTTGCTCCTTGGAAGAAAAGATATGACCAATCTAGGCAGCATATTTAAAAGCAGAGACATTACTTTGCCAACAAAGGTCTGTTTAGTCAAAGTTTTGGTTTTTCCAATACTCATGTATGGATGTGAGAGTTAGAGTATAAAGAAAGTGGAGCACTATAGAATTGATGCTTTTGAACTGTGGTGTTGGAGAAGACACTTGAGAGTCCTTTGGTGAGCAAGGAGATCCAACCAGTCAATCCTAAAGGAAGTCAGTCCTGAATATTCACTGGAAGGACTGATGCTGAAGCTGAAACTTCCATTATTTGGCCATCTGTTGCGAGGAACTGACTCATTTGAAAAGACCTTGATGCTGGGAATGATTGAAGGTGGGAGGAGAAGGGGCTGACAGAGGATGAGATGGTTGGATGGCATCACCAACTCAATGGACATGAGCTTGAGTAAGTTCTGGGATTTGGTGATGGACAGGGAAGCCTGGCATGCTGAAGTTCATGTGGTCGCAGAGTTGGACATGACTGAGTGACTGAACTGAACTGAATGATCACTCAAACTGGGAAGACAGACCAGCCATCTTTGGGGTGAGAAATGGTCATATCCTGAATATATTTTATAGGTAGAGCTAGGTAACCAAATTTGCTGATCAACTGGAATTAGTTGTTAAGAAAATGGAGTTAATGATGATGCTAATGTTTTTGAGCAAATGAATGTAATTTTAGTGATATTTGCACTGGTGAGGAATGATGGGGAATAAGAGAGTTTGAAAGAGAAATTAAGATCTTTGGAAAGTTAGAGTAGAGATTTTATGTTGATTATTACACTGAAGAGAGTTTAGAACATGGGAGAGGTGGAACTTGAGATGCATATTTTGGAGTTATGTGAGTGAGTCCATAATATATTTAAAGATAGAAATACTGGAAGAGATCAGTTGGAAAGATGGTATAGATTTTTAAAAGTGTACAGATGTTATATACTGGTCCATATGCTTACACAGAGTGGGTAGTGCTTCTTATCCATAATCTTACTATTAATATAAAATCTTTTCATTTACGAACATCTGAGCTAATTTTGAATCATAAGTTCAACACTCTTGAAAAAATTTAAACATACAAAATTTAGGTGCAGGAGAGATGCAGGGTTGTTAAATTATGAAGCCAAAAGTAAATTAGCCTGCCATTTTTGAATAGAGATGAGCTGAAGATTTGTTTTCAGTAACTAAAACAAGAGGAGCAACACAATTAAGATCATTAAATTATAATATCTTTAATATTCACAAATGTAGAAATAGATGAAGAGAGACTAAAAAGGAAATGTTGTTCTGGAAATAACTGGGAAGTGCCTGTAGCATTTGGGTTTTTTATGACATCCCATTACTGAAATGAAATTCAATAGAAGCAGTTCTACAGGAACCCAAGTAGTCTGATACAAGTTCATAATTCTTTAGTAGTACGTCTTGATTCATGATAAAATTCATTTATTTCAAGTAATCTTCCATGAAATTCTTTCAAGCAGGATTTAATAATGATTATAGAGAAGAAAGTTCAAGGCTCTCCTCTCTTCAAAAGACCTGCATTTCTTTTTCTTCCTGTCTATCTGGGAGATATATATTAGACTATATATTCTATTTTTCCTCTGTATTCTTTAGGGTGTTGTATGTAGTACTGGAACATGCATGTGTTCTAAATCACTTTTGTAGTGTCCAACTCTTTGGGCCCCCGTTGGTGGTAGCCCATCAGGCTCCTTTGTCTGTGGGATTCTCCCCATGCTCTCCTCCAAGGGATCTTCCAGACCCAGGGATTGAACCTGTGTCTCTCATGTCTCCTGTGTTGGCAGGTAGGTTCTTTATCACTAGTGCAACCTGGGAAGCCCCATGTATTACTGGACAACAGTTCAAATACTCTGTCATCCTAGTATGATATGGCAAGAAGATCAACTCCTTTTGTTGAAGTAAACTGGCTTTTAAAATTAAGTTGCAAACTTGATAAACTTTTTGGTAGTTAATTGCTTATGATAATGATTAGAGTGATAAACTGGAAGTAATTGCCTATGACCAATGACACACTAGCAAAAAAAAGATATATAGTTGGAAATACCTATTATATATTTCTATAAAGACTAAATGACACACACATGTACACCCATGGCTGATTCATGTCAATGTATGGCAAACCAATATAATATTGTAAAGTAAAAAAAAAAATTAATTAATTAAAAAAAAGAAGACTAAATGAAATAGCAACAACCACTCCCCCACATACACACAACTTGATGAATATGGAAAGAAAGTCTCAAGGCCAATTTATGAGTTAATCTAACAGTCTTATTTTCTTGTCATTTCTACATGGTAACAATATTATTTTGAACTAAATGAAATCACAGGACACATTTCTAGCTATTCTAATATTTCAACCAAAAATTTTTCACAACAACAAAATGGACTTTTATACTTTTACAGGTAAGAAAAGACTCAAAAGTTGCTTGTAAAGAGATGAGCTAATAAGTATTGTTAAGTACTTACTAGAAATAAAACAACTTAATGAATGAAAATAAAACAATTCCCATGATTACCTAAATTGGGTTTTAAATGGTAAAATTAAGTTTTAAGTTGTTATTAAACATTTTAGAAAGACATTTAAATTTTCAGTTGTGCTGATTTTAGCAGAATCTTTGAGGTTATATTAATAATTACAAGATTTTTTTTTTGGCTACTAAGCAAAACAAGTGTCTTGTATCAAGTAGTTTAAATATAATTTTCTGTAGAAAAGTAAGAAAGATGATTTTTTTTTCACATGAGTATAATTATTAAGTCAGCAACAGCAGATTCAACCAAGAAAATTCATCCTTGAAGAGTGCTAAAGGGTGACTGATTTAGATATGGCAATTAATCACTTTATTATTTATAGTACTTTAGGAACAGCTCACAGTACATTAATCAGGAATAACTTTTACTTAATTAACAAGACTGCCTAAAAATGTCAAACATGAGTGCAAAAACTCAATTGAGTAAATATATATACATATATTAGCTAAGGACTGATAATCACAAAGTGAAAAATTTTAACTTGCATCTAAATCATTCACCTGCTTGAACTCTTATACTTTCACTGGATAGTTTATGATATAATACTTTTTTCCAGGGTTGATGGCTCAGATGGTAAAGAATTTGCCTGCCTGGGTTTGACCCCTGAGTCAGGAAGATCCCCCGGAGAAGGGAATGGCAACCCACTCCAGTATTCTTGCCTGCAAAATTCCATGGACAGAGGAGCCTGGCAGGCCATAGTCCATGGGATTACAAAGAGTTGGACTTGACTGATTGTTAGACACTTTCACTTTCTTTCCTGGGGTTGGAGAGTAGCATTTAAGATACATCAGATAATTTATGTTCTATGGAGTTTCAGAGCTTCCCTGGTGGCTCAGTGGTTAAGAATCTACCTGCCAATGCAGGAGATGCGAGTTCAATCCCTGGGTCAGGAAGGTCCCTGAAAGAGGAAATGGCAACTCACTGCAGTATTCTTGCCTGGGAAATTTCCATGGACAGAGGAGCTGGCAGGGTACAGTCCATGGGGTGGCAAAGAGTAGACATAGTGACTAAACAACAACAACAAAGTTTCAATTTGGATCGGCCCTCCTCTAGTATGTTTGTAGCTTATTCTGTATAGGCAGCTGTTTTCCTTCATGGATTGAGTAGATCTAACCAGAGTTAGATGCCCTGGTTTAAATTATAGCTCTGTCATTTCCCAGCTGTGGGTCTTAAAGCAAAGTTAATCCACCACTCTGTACCTCTGTTTTGTAATTTATAATTAGCTGTTCATAATGTCACCTAATTTATAAGATGGGTATGAGAATTCAGTATATTTAAAGTACTGAACCATGTTTAACAGCACAATAAATACTACCTAATATTTTCATTTGTATTATTGTGATCAGTACTGGTGTCCTCTACCTTCTCTAGCTTTCTTTAGATCAATTTCCTTAGCCTCTGAGACATGCCCTGTGTGCATGTGTGCTAAGCCATTTCAGTCATGTCTGACTCTTTGCAACCCTGTGGGCTATAGCCCTCCACAGCTCCTCTGTTTAAGGGATTCTCCAGGCAGGAATACTGGAGTGGGTTGCCATGTTCTCCTCCAGGATTTATTCCTGAACCAGGGAATGAACCCATGTTTCTTATGTCTCCTGCATTGGCAAGTGGGTTCTTTAACACTGAACTACCTGGGAAGCCCTGAGACATGCCCTAGACCCATCCATTTTCGTCAGCATCTCACTTCAGCGACTATTGAGCAGCTGAGCAAGTGTTGTATGCATAGTACAAATACAATAAATGCTTTATGATGTAAATGTACAATTCAGCTTTCTATTGAACTTAAACTAATATATGTCTTACATATAGTTGCTTAATATATTTGATGAATTTCATGTTTTCCAAATTCAGGCTGGCTTTTTATGAAACTATAACTAATGATGAGACCCCAGAACACTCACTAGTGATCAGCATTGAAATACGTAAGAGTAGTACAGATTCCTAGGACTTGTATGTGTGGAGTGTGTGTGACTACATGATACACAAAGAGAGAGCATTAGAATGATGACTGAAAGAGGAAAATGGAAGTCAAAGTGGACAAAGTAAATACTGAGTTGAAATAGTTAAAAAAAATGTGACATAGTTGAGAGTAACAGAGAACTTCAGATGTCTAATAAACCTAGTATACCCATTTTACATGAAAGCAGTAATCCAAGAACTAATGGTAAAAGGCAGGATTACAATCATAGAAAAATCTTCAGACATATATTTAGAAGTGAATTCAGAAGATAGTGTTTGTTATTTGAAACACCTTGGACACTCAGATGAGAGCAGTAATGTGGATATGGTTCAATACTTTTTGAAAAGGAAATATGACAGTAAAGAAAAAAAATGTAGTTTCTTTGATTTTTAAATGGTACAATAGCCTAATATTCAGAGTTAAAAGACTTGACTATATATTATGTCTGTTTGTACTTAGTTACTCAGTTGTGTCCAGTTCTTTGCAATCCTGCAATCCCATGAACTATATAGTCTGCCAGGCTCCTCTGTCCATGGGATTCTCCAGGCAAGAATACTGGAGTGGGTTGCCATGCTCTCCTCCAGGGGATTTTCCCAACCCAGGGATAAAATCCAGATCTCCTGCATTGCAGGCAGATTCTTTTACCATCTGAGCCACCAGGATGCTAAAGAATCCACCTGCAATGCTGGAGACCCAGGTTTGATCTCCTGGAGAAGGGGGACAGACAAGCCTGGTGGGCTTGCAAAGAGTCAGACATGACTGAGCAGCTAACATTATGTATAATCCACCTTATTTTTCCATCTTGTCTTTCCAGTGATCTTAAGCTCTTATTTATGGACCAGAAGGGGTCATTCTTATTTCCTCTCTTCTCTCCTTGTGTAATATACTCAGAGAGCATAAAGTCACCTCCTAAGAAGCTTTTTGACATTAACTGACAAGGAAAAAATATTTAGCCGGAAGCTAATTAACAGCTCATGTGTTTTAGAATGGAGTAGGGTGGACACAACTGCCTGTGGTCCTTTCTCGTTAGATGTTTTGATAAATGATATCTAAACTCACTGGATTTATATTCTTTCAATCTTACCTAGTGGGAATTCACTCCATACTGAATAGCTAGTTGATGGACTTGATTCTGATTTTGGTCTTTCATATGTTTGACCTGTCATTGACTTGAAGTCTTACTAACTTCATGAATTGTGTTCTGATAGAAAATATCCCAAGGATGTTCTAGATAAAAACCTAGATTTTCATTCTTATATTAGTCTTATTTTCTCCAATGTAAATTCCAGCTTCTTTAGTGTCTTTTAATTTTTAGAACCCTCATATAGTACTTACACTGTATTATGAAGTTAAATTGAAAGTGTTAGTTGCTCAGTCGTTTCCAACTTTTTCCAAATCCATGGACTGTACTCTGCTAGGCTCCTCTGTCCATGGAATTTCCCAGGCAAGAATACTGGAGTGGGTAGCTCTTCCTTTCTGTAGGGCATCTTCCTGACCTAAGATCGAACCCAGGTTTCTTGCATTGCAGGCAGATTCTTTCCCATCTGAGGCACCATGTATTGATCTGTTATGTTACCCACAGCCTACCCCAAAGATATTTTTTTTCAAATGAATGAAGAAATGAGTGGAGTGGGAGAAATGGCCCTATAAGGTTGCAAAGGACAACATACATAGTTTTGGTGTATTATGAACTATATCAGAACCCATTTTATTGGTAGAAGATGTTGTTGTTAAACGCTCTGTTTTCATGGTACATCTCAAATAAATAAGGCATTAGAAAGATAAACTAAGAAAAGCTGACACAAGAATGTTCCTTAAATCCTCTATCTTATCTTTCTTTATATAGTCACATAATTAAATTTTTAAGAAAATATAAGAGACAATCACTAGAAGATTATTTTTTTAAAAAAAAGTGAGAAATAGTACATTAGTATTCCCCCCCCCAATTATCTTGGTTCCATTTGATTGTTGAGTTTAACTAACTGAATTAAATGAATGCTAAAATGAATTTTAAAAGTACAAAATTTTATAATAAATGATTTAATTTTGCTTATTTTCTTATCTCAATGAATGTAAATTTCTTGTGTGTTTTCTAGTCTAACTAATAGAAAATATTTTAAAGGCTTACCAAAAATCAAGCCATTGTGAGTGAAGTAGTGGTCTGCTTGTGCTTCCTTGGAGATTAGGATTATTATTTTGTTTTAAATATTTGATTAGTGCTAATAAAAGAGAATGTTTTTGAATAACATAGTGATTGACATTTATTTCCTAAGTTTCTAAGCAATTTA
>SJYT01033704.1:399612-422286 GCA_006410635.1 Cephalophus harveyi
GGAGGCATTACAATAAATTCATCTCAGTTCTTATTGTCTTATCTTCTCTACCTTCCCTTAACTTCTGACATTTCCCTTGATAATTTTGTTTATTACAGTTTCTAAATTTTTAACATAGGAAACAAAGGAAGATAGCATATATATAATAATTTATTTATTCTTTTGGACAGTTGTTATATACACATATATTTTCCCATGATTTTAATGAAATATAGTACTTATAATAATTTTCTTTTTATTTAATGTTTTTACTTTGTGTATTATATTGTGTGTGTTAGTTACTTAGTCATGTCTGACTCTTTGCAACCCCATAGACTGTAGCCCCACCCAGCTCCTCTGTCCCTGGGATTCTCCAGGCAAGAACACTGGAGTGGGTTGCCATTTCCTTCTCCTGTATTATATTGTATCTATTATCTTATTAACTAATAAGAACAACTAAGCAAACTAGGTTATTATTGTTTACCACTTTCTTTTGCAGGGAAAAACATGCATGTCAGAGATATGGTGTGAAGCCCAGAGCCGCATTTTTTGGCTTTTACCGTTATTTTACTGTGCTGCTTCTGTGATGCTTAAACTATCATTTTAATTTATCATCTCAGCATTAACTTATCCTCTTTCTTATTAAGTGACTTACAAATATTAAATGGAGATTAAAAGAGCAAACAAGTAAAAATAAATCAGTGGCTTCAAAAGTGGAACCTAAAATGAGATGAAAAATTTTTATCATATGCTTACTGCAGGTGGGTTATGGGTTTAGCTATCAGTTATTTTTAGCAGCAAAATTCAAAATGGAAATGTAATCAGTTATACAATTTATGGTGCCCATAAGATAAAAACAACCAGTTATTCTTTGAATTGAAAAATTGTACACAGTAATAGATGAGAAATTTTCCAAGTAGAGTGGCTCTCCCAGACACTGTGTAATAAAATAAAATTGTTCTTAATATTCTTCCAGAGATTCCACAGTGACTCTTGTACTTTTTCTTGTATAACCTATGTTGGCATCATACTAAAATATAATCAGCAGAAGCAATTTATGGAGAAGATTGTAAAGTTAAATAGATGGATTTCTTGGTTGGATCAAGGAGTGAAGGTATCTTTAGGACTTTGGATAGCCTTATTCCTCAAGCAAACTTCCCTCAATGATAAACTATCAATATGCATAAGTTAACAATATATTTAGAATTGTCGTATTTGTCTTGTGCCTCTAATGAACTTAGGTAAAATCAAATTCACAGGACTTAAAAGGCCATCAAATTCACAGGACTTAAAAGCAGTAAGGTGAGCAGTAAAGACAAAAAAAAAAAAAACCAAAAAAGCAGTAAGGTAAGCAGTAAGGACAAAAGCTAAATGTGAAGGCATCTTAACTCCACTTGGATGCAAACCAAGTAAATAAAATCCAGGTGGAGTAACTTTATATTACTTAGTTTTCACATATGTTATTATTTTAGGTTTAAATAAATATATCTTTTAGAAAAATATTTCAAATTAAATAGTAGTGAAGTCGCTCAGTTGTGTCCGACTCTTTGCGACCCCATGGACAGTAGCCAACCAGGCTCCTCCGTCTATGGGATTTTCCAGGCAAGAATACTGGCGTGGGTTGCCATTTCTTTCTCCAGGGGATCTTCCCGACCCAGGGATCAAACCTGGATCTCCCGCATTGTAGGCAGATGCTTTTACCGTCTGAGCCTCCAGGGAAGTCAAATTAAATAAAGTATACTCTAATAATAAAATTGTGTCTAATAAGGAAATGAATGTAATGTGAATATTGAGTCAGATAGATCCCTTTGAAGTGAATTATGTTTTCTACTGCTTATTTTAGAAAATACTAGCATGAAAATTCAGCACCCACTAATCCATTTACTACTGTAGAATCTCAAATATTTAAAAAAGGTAGTAAATTATTTGCTATTGTTGATCATATGGATGTAGAGTTCACCAATTCAAATTTAACATTCTTATTTTAATCCTGTAATGATTAGCTAGAATATGAAAGGAGTTATTCATATTCAAGATTGGTAGGTAGTATGTCTATTTTCTATGTACTGCTGTGCTGTGCTTAGTGACTAAGTCATGTCCAACTCTTTGTGACCCTGTGGGCTGTAGCCCACCGGACACCCTCTGTCTATGGGGATTCTCCAGACAAGAATATTGGAGTGGGTTTCCATGCCCTCCTTCAGGGGATCTTCCCAACCCAGGGATCAAACTCAGGTCTTCTGCATTGCAGATGGGTTCTTTACCATCTGAGCCACCAGGGAAGTCCAAGAATACTGGAGTGGGTGGCCTATGCCTTCTCCAGAGGATCTTCCTGACCCGGGAATTGGACCAGGGTCTCCTGCATTACAGGCAGATTCTTTACCAGCTGAGCTACCAGGGTATCAAAGAATTAGATATCTCTCCCCTTTTATATTCACTGAGCCCTGTGCAAGTTAATATCACACCTGCACTTTTACTACAAAGTTCTTTTGTTCTTATGCTGTAGAGTCCCTGCATTTTTTCATTTGTGACAGAGTTGATATTATTGAGACCTTTTCCAAATTTCCTTTATGATGTATGTAAATTGTTTTGACATGACTGTCACATTGTGGTCAACAATATTAAAAAAAAACAACAACAACTTTTTATTTTGCTTTGGGAGTATAGCTGATTAACAATGTTTTGATAGTTTCCAGTGTACAGCGAAGAGACTCAGCCATACATGTATCCATTCTCTTTCAAATTCTCCTTCAATCTAGGCTGCCACATAACACTGGTTATCCATTTTTATTATAGCAGTGTATATATGACTATCCCAAACTGCCTAGCTCTTCTTGTCCCCTATTCTTCCCCCTTGCCAACCATAAGTTCATTCTCTAAGTCTATGAGTCTCTTTCTGTTTTGTAACTAAGTTCATTTGTATCATTTCCTTTTAGATTCCACATATAAGGGATGTCATATGATATTTCTCCTTCTCTGTGAGATATACTTTACTCAGTATGGCCGTTTCTATACCCATCTATGTTGCTGCAAATGGCATTATTTCACTGATACTGTTAAAGTGCTACACTCAATATGTCCAGAAATAAATTGCTGCACTCAATATGACAGCAGATTTGGAAAACTCAGCAGTATCCACAGGGCTGGGAAAGGTCCATTTTCTTTCCAATCCCAAAGAAGGGCAATGCCAAAGAATGTTTAAACTACCATACAATTGTACTCATTTCACATGCTGGGGAGATTATGCTCAAAATCCTTCAAGCTAGGCTTCAACACTAAATGAACTGAGAACTTCCAGATGCACAAGTTTCAGAGAGGCAGAGGAACCAGAGAATAAATTGCTAACATTCGTTGGATCATGGAGAAAGCAGTGAAGTTCCAGAAAAACATCTATTTCTGCTTCATTCAATGTGCAAAAGCCTTTGACTATGTGGAATACAAGATGTGGAAAATTCTTAAAGAGAGGTGAGTACCAGACTACTTGACCTGTCTTCTGAGAAAACTATATTCAGGTCAAGAAGCAACAGTTAGAACTGGACATGGAACAATGGACTGGAGAAATATAAACAACCTCAGATATGCAGATGATACAACTTTAATGACAGAAAGTGAAGAGGAACTAAAGAACATCTTGATGAAGGTGAAAAAGGAGAGTGGAAAAGCTGGCTTGAAGCTCTGCTTTCACAAAACGTGATCATACATCTCTTTCCATCATTTCATGGCAAATAGAAGGGGGAAAAGTGGAAGCAGTGCCAGATTTTCTTTTCTTGGGCTCTAAAATCACTGCACATGGTGACTATAACAGTGAAATTAAAAGATACTTGCTCTTGGAAAGAAAGCTATGATAAACCTCAACAGCTGAAGCTCCAATACATTGACCACCCGATGCTAAGAACTGCCTCATTAGAAAAGACCCTGATGCTGGGAAAGATTGAAGGCAGGAGAAGAAGGGGACAACAGAGAAAGAGATAGCTGGATAGCATCACCGATTCAATGGACATGAATTTGAGCAAATTCTGGGAGATGGTGGAAGACAGAGGAATCTGGTGTGCTACGTCCTGCTACTGCTGCTATGTTGCTTCAGTCGTGTCCGACTCTGTGCAACCCCATAGACGGCAGCCCACCAGGCTCCCCTGTCCCTGGGATTCTCCAGGCAAGAACACTGCAGTGGGTTGCCATTGCCTTCTCCAATGCATGAAAGTGAAAAGTGAAAATAAAGTCACTCAGTCGTGTCTGACTCAGCGACCCCATGGACTGCAGCCTACCAGGCTCTTCCATCCGTGGGAGTCTCCAGGCAAGAGTACTGGAGTGGGATGCCATTGCCTTCTCCGTGCTAAGTCCATGGGATCTCAAAGAGTGAGAAACAAGCTTAGTGACTGAACAACAATAACAACAAATGGCTGAATAATATTCTGTTGTATATATGTACCACATCTTCATTATGGATATTTAATTTGCTTTCATATGCTAGCTATTGTAAATAGTGCTGTAGTGAACATTGGGGTGCATGTATCTTTTCCAGTTATTGTTTCCTCAGGATATACGGGGGAGCCTGGTTGGCTGCCGTTTATGGGGTCGCACAGAGTCGGACACGACTGAAGCGACTTAGCAGCAGCAGCAGCAGGATATATGCCCAGGAGTGAGGTTGCTGATTATATATATATTATATAGTAGCTCTTTTATTTTTTTAAGGAAGCTTCATACTGTTCTGCCTCTAATGCGGGAGACCCGGGTTCAATCCCTGGGTCGGGAAGATCCCCTGGAGAAGGAAATGGCAATCCACTCCAGTATTCTTGCCTGGAGAATCCCATGGACAGAGAAGCCTAGTAGGTTACAGTCCACGGGGTCGCAAAGAGTCGGACACGACTGAGCGAACTTCACCTCACCTCACCTCATACTGTTCTACTTAGTGGAACATGCTACCAGTACTGTAGGAGGGTTCCTGACAGGGTTAACAAGTAGGGATGCCAGAGGTCACCAAGAGGCTGGAGGAAATAAAATGCAAGTGACAGACTTTTTTTTTTTTTCTTTCCCTTCTCTGTTGAGAACACCTGGTTCTTCCTGAACTTAATTTTTCTCAAACCTTGAGCTAACCAATGCATTTTTCTTATGGAAATGTTTTTCTTAAACTGTGTTAATGAAACTGTGTATTTGCTTTGGAATTTGCCTTTCTTCAAATCAGTTCTGCCTGACACTAACTTTTTTTTCTTTTCTTTACTCAAACCCTGGGCTGATAATGGCTCAACAAACCAGTTCATGTCAATTGTTTTATGGCCAGGGATAACACACCTCTTGCCATCCTATCTCAAAAATGCATTATGTGGAAGAGGGGCGTGGTGAAACTCCCTCAGCCTTGAGGTGTTTCTTTTATTTGATTATAAGCTTGCTAACAGACAGAAAATTGAAGTCACTCAGTCCTGTTCCACTCTTTGTGACCCCATGGAGAGTAGCCTATGAGGCTTCTCTGTTCATTGGATTTTTCAGGCAAGGGTACTGGAGTGAGTTGCCATTTCCTTCTCCAAACAGACATAAAACGCCTGTCTAAAAACTAGCAAGGGGGCACTTTTTCTGTTCCCTTCTGATGTCTATGTCAGAAACTTTCCCTATCTCTTTCATACTTTAATAAATCATTGCTATACAAAAAGCTCGCCTCTGGCCCTGGATCGAAATCCTCTCTGGAGGTCATGAATCCTGGCATAGCACATAGCTCACACCACAACCTATCATTCCCTTCTCTCCACACCCTCTCCAGAGTCTATTGTGTGGATTTTTTGATAATAGCCATTCTGGCTGATGTGAGGTGATACCATTGTAGTTTTCAACAGAATTCTTAAAAGAAAATAATAATAAGCCATAACTATCAAAAAGTAAATGAGGACCAAATCTAGCTGAAGACAATGTACAGAAACACAGTATCACATCTGTGAAAAAGATAAATGTGTTTTGTACAATGAGTAACAAAAATGTGCTACACCTCTCCTGAGATCTTGTGTATCTAAATCAGAGCAGGTGTTAGTTCTCTTCTTCTTTTATATTGGATTATACTTTATGAGAAATATTTGATAAACTGAACCCTATGTGGAGCAGAATAAACCAGAGAGTGAGTCCACGTGTATCACAATGTATGAAGACTTGCTTATGGTGCTAGGAGCTTTGTCCTGGAGAATAAACAATTTTTACTGTTTTTCTAAATACTAGCAGAGTTGGCAACCCACTCCAGTACTCTTGCCTGGAGAATCCCATGGCCAGAGGAGCCGGGTAGGCTGCAGTCTATGGAGTCGCTAAGAGTCAGACACGACTGAGCAACTTCACTTTCACTTTTCACTTTCATGCATTGGGGAAGGAAATGGCAACCCATTCCAGTGTTCTTGCCTGGAGAATCCCAGGGACAGTGGAGCCTGGTGGGCTGACGTCTATGGGGTCGCACAGAGTCAGACACGACTGAAGCGACTTAGCAGTAGCCGCAGCAGAGTTCTCTTGTAAAAGATGATTTAACGTTTCTACAGCTCTGCAGGGGAAAGATCTAGGATTCATCATGAAGTTGTAATGAGGAAGACTTTAAACTTACTGTGAGGAATAAGTCTCTATGATTGGTTCTAGAATGGGGTGCCTTAGGAAACAGTGAATTCTGCATTACTGCAGATACCTAGTCCTAGGGTATATTTTTTCCAGGATATTGTCATAGAGGGGTTATGTCAGAATAATCTGATAGACTGCTTTCTTTTAATCCTTAAATTTCCTTTACCCCTTGCAATAGAATCTGTGTTGTATCTGACACTATTTGGTGTGGTTTTGGGGAACCTAGGAATCACTGTACTATGTGAGAAGATATTAAGATTCATCTAGAACTTCACATAGAAGGTTTTCTGGTAAGTGAGGATTTGGGACTGGCTTCCGTGTCTTCATATTGAAAAGAACATTAACATAATTGTGGATCTTGCTGTCTGTGAAAGTATACCCCAAATTTGTAAACATTACATTAAAGTCATCTTCCAGGATTTGAAATAGCTCAACTGGAATTCCATCACCTCCACTAGGTTTGTTCGTAATGATGCTTTCTAAGGCCCTCTTGACTTCACATTCCAGGATGTCTGGCTCTAGTGAGTGATCACACCATTGTGATTATCTGGGTCGTGAAGATCTTTTTTGTACAGTTCTTCTGTGTATTCTTGCCACCTCTTCTTAATATCTTCTGCTTCTGTTAGGTCCATACCATTTTTGTCCTTAATCGAGCCCATCTTTGCATGAAATGTTCCCTTGGTGTCTCTAATTTTCTTGAAGAGATCTCTGGTCTTTCCCATTCTGTTGTTTTCCTCTATTTCTTTGCATTGATCACTGAGGATGGCTTTCTTATCTCTCCTTGCTATTCTTTGGAACTCTGCATTCAGATGCTGTATCATTCCTTTTTTCCTTGCTTTTCACTTCTCTTGTTTTCACAGCTATTTGTAAGGCCTCCTCATACAGCCATTTTGCTTTTTTGCATTTCTTTTCCATGGGGATGGTCTTGAACCCTGTCTCCTATACAATTTGGAAAACTCAGCAGTGGCCACAGAACTGGAAAAGGTCAGTTTTCATTCCAATCCATAAGAAAGGCAATGCCAAAGGGTGCTCAAACTACCGCACAATTGCACTCATCTCACACGCTAGTAAAGTAATGCTCAAAATTCTCCAAGCCAGGCTTCAGCAATACATGAACTGTGAACTTCCACATGTTCAAGCTGGAACATCTTGAGAAACCTATATGCAGGTCAGGAAGCAACAGTTAGACCTGGACATGGAACAACAGACTGGTTTCAAATAGGAAAAGGAGTATGTTAAGGCTGTATATTGTCACCCTGCTTACTTAACTTTATGTAGAGTACCTCACGAGAAACGCAGGGCTGGAAGAAGCACAAGTTGGAATCAAGATTGCCAAGAGAAATATCAATAACCTCAGATATGCAGATGACACCACCCTTATGGCAGAAAGTGAAAAGGAACTAAAAAGTCTCCTGATGAAAGTGAAAGAGGATTGTGAAAAAGTTGGCTTAAAGCTCAGCTTTCAGAAAACGAAAGGCCATGACATCTGGTCCCATCACTTTATGGGAAACAGATGGGGAAACAGTGGAAACAGTGTCAGACTTTATTTTGGGGGCCTCCAAAATCACTACAGATGGTGACTGCAGCCATGAAATTAAAAGACGCTTACTCCTTGGAAGGAAAGTTATGACCAACCTAAATAGCATATTCATAAGCAGAGACATTACTTTGCCAAAAAGGTCCATCTAGTCGAGGTTATGGTTTTTCCAGTAGTCATGTATGGATGTGAGAGTTGGACTGTGAAGAAAGCTGAGTGCCGAAGAATTGATGCTTTTGAACTGTGGTGTTGGAGAAGACTCTTGAGAGTCCCTTGGACTGCAAGGAGATCCAACCAGTCCATTCTGAAGGAGATCAACCCTGGGATTTCTTTGGAAGGAATGATGCTAAAGCTGAAACTCCAGTACTTTGGCCACCTCATGCGAAGAGTTGATTCGTTGGAAAAGACTCTGATGCTGGGAGGGATTGGGGGCAGGAGGAGAAGGGGATGACAGAAGATGAGATGGCTGGATGGCATCACCGACTCGATGGACATGCGTTTGGGTGAACTCCAGGAATTGGTGATGGACAGGGAGGCCTGGTGTGCTGTGATTCATGGGGTTGCAAAGAGTTGGACATGACTGAGTGACTGAACTTAACTGAACTGAACATTAAAGTCACAATTGCCTTTAAACGAATGATTCTTGGAGGACAAAAATAATATTATCTATATTAACCATCAGTATGTGAAAGTGCTTTCCTTTGGGGGGCAGGCAGCATACTTTTAATTTAGTAAATATGAAAATACTAAGTGTTTGAGCTGACCGAAAACTTCAGGAATGCATGTAACAATTAATTTAATTTTTTCAGTGCAGTATACTGTTGTTGTTCAGTTGCTCAGTCATATTTCACTCTTTGCAATACAATGGACTGCAGCACACCAGGCATCCCTGTCCTTCACCATCTCCCAGAGCCTGTTCAAAATCAAGTCCATTGAGTCCGTGACGCCATCCAACCATCTTTCCCTCTGCTGTCCCCTTCTCCTCCTGCCTTCAAACTTTCCCAACATCAGGTTGTTTCTAATGAGTCAGTTCTTCACATCAGTTGGCCAGAGTATTGGAACTTCAGCTTTAGCATCAGCCCTTCCCATGAATACTGAGGATTAATTTCCTTTAGGATTGACTGGTTGGATCTCCTTGCAGTCCAAGGGACCTTCAAAAGTCTTCTCCAACATCACAGTTCAAAAGCATCAATTCTTTGGCACTTAGCCTTATTTATGGTCCAGCTCTCACATCCATACATGACTGTTGGAAAAACCATAGCTTTATCTCGATGAGTGTTTGTCTGCAGAGTAGTGTCTTTGCTTTTTAATATGCTGTCCAGGTTGGTCATAGCTTTTTTCCCGGGGAGTAAGCATGTTAATTTCATGTCTACAGTCCCCATCTGCAGTGATCTTGGAGCTCAAGAAAATAAAGTCTGTCACTGTTTCCATTGTTTCCCCATCTATTTGCCATGAAGTGATGGGACCAGATGTGATGATCTTTGTTTTTTTAATGTTGAATTTTAAGCCA
The DNA here is from genome assembly GCA_006410635.1 of Cephalophus harveyi. Lineage (NCBI taxonomy): Eukaryota > Metazoa > Chordata > Mammalia > Artiodactyla > Bovidae > Cephalophus > Cephalophus harveyi. Next base: position 409,215 of record SJYT01033704.1, read on the forward strand.
ACTTTTTCAATCTCATCTTTTACTTTCATCAAGAGGCTCTTTAGTTCCTCTTCGCTTTCTGCCATAAGGGTGGTATTACCTGCATATCTGAGGTTATTGATATTTCTCCTGGCAATCTTGATTCAAGCTTGTGCTTCATCCAGCCCAGCATTTCTCATGATGTACTCTGCATATAAGTTAAATAAACAGGGTGAGAATATATAACCTTGATGTATTTTTTTCCCAATTTTGAACCAGTCTTTTGTTCCATGTCAAGTTCTAACTGTTGCTTCTTGACCTGCATACAGGTTTTTCAAAAGGCAGGTGAGTTGGTCTGGTATTCCTATGTGGTAATTAAAGAAAAACATTTCTTCTAACATTCTTTCTTTCAGGATGAAATTCTCACATATTGATATTATAGAGCTAAAAAATTCTGTGCATAGTTGTGAATATCTAATTTTGGTTCATTTATTAAAAACTACTACTATTTAGCATATCCTGTTTTTTTTGGGGGGGAGTCTTTGTTTTTATTTGTAATTTGTTTAACTTATTATTCCTTTTGCTGTTTCCAACTGTGAAGTATAAAAAGAATCTTGAACAACTACAGTGCAATGGAATATTAACAGGGATAATACACTGTGTTGTAACTTTATAGAATCCTTCTGGATGCTGTGTGTGTGTATGTACACACATATATACATATACCTATATTATATATATATATATATATACACACACCTATATTATATATATATACACACACACACACACACACACACATATATTTCCTTTTCAACTCAAACAATCTTAAGTGTTTGTATGGTATATTACTTTTCTCTGTGTTCTTTGATACCTATATTTTATCCACAGGCATATGTTCCTGCTGGTTGTTTCAGCTTTTCATTAGTTACTATGCTACTGACTTAAAGTGTCCTCTTTTCACTGAAAAATCCTACCATTGCCTTTTAATATTTATTTCCAAATTTTCTTCTTTGCTCTGATTTAACTCTCAAGTTTTCTGAAAGGAAATACTTAGATACACAATCCTTGCTCTTTGAACAGTGTTTCTTGTGCAATGTAGTTATTCAAGTAGTATATCATGAAACTACAGCCAAATCTGGTAAAATGAGTTTCTGTCTTACTGCCAGTTCTTTGAGAGAGTTTCATAGCATGTTCTACTTCCTCTCAAGTGCATGCATATGTACTAAGTCGCTTCAGTCATGTCCAAGTCTGTGCAACCCTATGGACTGTAGCCCACCAGTCTCCTCTGTCCATGGGATTCTCCAGGCAAGAATACTGGAGTGGGTTGCCATGCCCTCCCCCCAGGGATCTTCCTGACCCAGGGATTGAACCCGTGTCTCTTATGTCTCCTATATTGGCAGATGGGTTCTTTACTATTAGCACCACATGGGAAGCCCCCTCTCAAGTAGAGATGCCATTTATACCACGAGGATTAACGAAAAAAGAATTTCTCTTTGATTTTCTTTTTAAACACCTTTACAGTCTCTGTAACAACAAAATAAATGGTGACAGCCAGAATATATTCTAAACATTTTGCACAGTTGGACAGTTTATTTACATAATTGATACATTTTTTGAGGTCACTTGTTTGCTATTTAAACAATTAAGTAAATATTTTTTCAGAAATGTGAAGAAAACTTTTTCAGACAAATCTATAAGAAATTATTAGAAAAAATAATAACCAGAATCTGGATTGGCTTTACAAAATGAAAGGTTGCCCACCTTACAGGGGGATTCTTTACCATCTGGGCCACCAGGGAAGCCCAAGTTATGCCAGATATACTTATACATTTATATTTGTTTGCCTGTGATAGGGTTGTGATTATTAGGCAACTGTAGTCAATGTCCTGTATCTGGACTTTAATAACCATCATCTGGTAAAAATATCTAATATTTATATAAGAATTTTGTATACCTGATATTTCTAATTATTTCATATTTCTTAACTCATTTGATCTTGTCAACAGTTCTGTCATCTTAGTAGATGATATTGCTTTCTTCATTGTATAAACTCAGGTCAACAAGTAGCAGGCATGTAGTTTTAATCACAGATTGTCTGGTCCTGGAATTCAGGTTTTTAACCATAATGTTATACCCCAGCCAGTTGAGGGAGATGGAATATCATGGAGATCTTTGCCTTTGTGCTCCATAATAACAGTGCATGCGTTCTCAGTTACATCCAACTCTTTGTGACCCCATGGATTGTAGTCTGCCAGGCTCCTCTGTCCATGGGATTCTCCAGGCAAGAATATTGGAATGGGTTGCTATTTCTTAGGTCAAGATCTTCCTTACCCAGAGATTGAAATATGTCTCCTGTACTGCAGGTGGATTCTTTACTGCTGTGCCACCGCTATCAGCATATAAAAGTAGAGAAAGCTTCCTTCAGTTGAAAGATTCAGGGCTCTTGCCTGAATTTTCTCTTATTTGTTTCAAATCTTTGAAACAGCCATGAAAACTTTGAGGGAGCCTATATCAAACTTGCAAGTTAAAGCTGAGAGAGATAGAAAGGTGATATGCTGAGTGACAGATTTGGGATACAAAAAGAGCAATGGGATAAATCTTGCAATAAATATAGCAGGTATAAATATATGGTACTGTGCTCAAATCCAAGAAAACATGAAATAAGAACAGCATAAGGAAGAGCTGACTTAGAAACAAGCCAGGCTTCTTTGGGATTTTAATAGAGACTAGCCCCACTGTGATGTAGTTCCAAAAAAAGTAAACTTAAATTTCTATAGGCTGCATTAATATATTTTGCTTGATTTATTGAGTAGTCTCACTTTTGTTTGGACATAATTATGAATTTTTTCCCAATGAATAGTTTCATCTCAGATAATCATGCCCCATGCTTTAATGCCATTGGTATAAATTTTTATTTTTTTCTAATCCATTTTGTTATTAATATTCAGTTATAACTCTGGTCTCAAGTTTGGTTTAAATTGTGTGTTCTTCCATCTTTCCTGTGTGGCTTTAAACTGAGAAAACGATAGCTTAGAGTGGAAAGGAGGCTGATCATAAGCTGTCTCTGAGATATATATCCCTCTCTTTCTTTATAAGGTATAACTACTCCAGTGTATTTGGTTAGAGAAGAGAGATAGAAAGTGTTGTGTGTCCTTACTAAACAGTTGCTACTATAATTCTTTCTTACTTTGCTAAGTTTTGCTTCACTCTCTCCTGAGCCTCAATGTGAATTCTTTGACCTGACTCCACCATAGAGTTATCTGATATGGAAGATCCAAACTGAATCCTAGCTAAGCTTCATTGAAACAAATTCATAGCTGTACCCTCAATATCTCTTTAGTTTGGGGGCCTTCTCATTTATTCTTTAGTGACTCTACCTCTGTTTAATGTGTTCACTGGACTCTTGCAAAGTGACCTATAATGTCTGTAAATATTTAGGCTGCTCCACTGTAGCAGGAGCTTCCCTGGTGGCTCAGCTGGTAAAGAATCCACCTGCAATGTGGGAGACCTGAGTTTGATCCCTGGGTTGGGAAGACATCTGGAGATGGGAATTGCTACCTATTCCAGTTAGGGCCTGGAGAATTCCATGGACTGTATAGTCCATGGGGGTTGCAAAGAGAAGGACATGACTGAGCAACTTTCACTCACTCACACACTGTAACACTTTGTAAAGGTTACTGGACCATTTGGGTGAAATGTGAAGGACAGAAATCTCTTCATAAAGCAGAGGTTTCCAGATTTTGCTTGGTAGCTTTCTTTAAGTATAGTTGATTTAGCATGTTAATTTCTGCTGTAAAGCAGTGATTCAGTTGTATATATCTATTCATTCTTTTTTATGTTGTTTTCAATTATGGTTTATGCCAGGATATCAAATATAGTTACCTGTGCTATATAGTAGGACCTTGTTTGTCCATTGTATATGTAATAGTTTGCACCTACTAATCCCCCAGTTCCCAGTCCATCCACTCTTACTCCTTGGCAGCCATAAGTCTATTCTCTGTATCTATGAGTTGGTTTCTGTTTTGTAGAGCAGCTCACTTGTGCCCTATTTTATATTCCACATAAAAGTGATATCACACAGTGTTGATATTTGTCTTTCTCTTTCTGATTTACTTCACTTAGTACAATAATCTCTAGTTGCATTCATGTTTCTACAAATGGCATTATTTTGTTCTTTTTTATGGCTAAGTAATATTCTGTTGTATATACATACCACATCTTCTTTATACATTCATCTGTCAATGAATTGGAATACACCATCACACCATGCACAAAAAAAATTCAAAATGGCTTACAAATATAAATATAAGACAAGACACCTAAAACTCCTAGAAGGGATCATGAGAAGAATATTCTTTGTCATAAATCTAACCAATGTTTTCTTAGGTCAGTCTCCCAAGGCAGTAGAAATGAAAGCAATAATAAACAAATGAATCTTAACGACGCTTACAAGCTTTTGAACAGTAAAGGAAACCAAAACCAGACAGCCTATGGAATGGGAGAAAGTATTTGCAAATGATGAGACCAACCTGGTAACTTTCAAATTAATGCAGAGTCCTAGATTTATTCTTGTACTATCCCTTCTTTCAGTTCCTTTCAGCAGATCTGCTGTAAAGCCTGAGAATGTTTTGTTTATTCATTTCTTTAAAGCCTCTCAACTATTCAGTAGGGCTGAGAAACACTAAATGAGATTACCAAACAGTACTTGCAATCCTAAGAGTTCATATATTAATTATTTTCCTTAAATGAAATGCTTTTATAATAGTGGTATTATATTTAGTATTTAAGAGCAACAATAAGTATATACTTCAGATATTAATGCATTTAGTTTACAAAAATAACTTTACGTAAAATATATTGTAGTTCATATGTATATAATATGTTTCTTCAGTCCTCAAAAGTAGATTTGTTTTGTTGATGTGATTTCCATCTGTCAGTAAAGTAAAAGAATTAAAGGGTTAAGACCCTGTAGAGAAAAAACATGAAATTATCTTTAGAAGTGCCTATGGTAATATCGCCCTAGGCAAACTGTTGGCAGACCAGCTAAGGGCAGATTACGTACATCTGTGTGAGTGAAATCAGCTGAAGGGTGTCAAGTGCTCTTCTGAGTCACGGTAGAGTCCCTTCATGTTTATTTTCCAAATCAAATATTAGTTGCCATTTCCATCAGCCCACACAGTCATGTTATTTTCCAATCTTTCCTTTATAAATAGCTGGTTCTCACAGCACTTAACTTCTTGTTGAAAAATAATCAAATAATAAGTGCATTTCTCATACTTGGGGACTCGATGGCCAAGTAAACTTACATGAAATGATTGGTCCACAGACGTGTTCAAATAAGTCTCCTCTGGGAAACAGAGTTATGTCCAACCTAGATAGCATTTTCAAAAGCAGAGACATTACTTTGCTGACTAAGGTCCGTCTAGTCAAGGCTATGGTTTTTCCTGTGGTCATGTATGGATGTAAGAGTTGGACTGTGAAGAAGGCTGAGCACCGAAGAATTGATGCTTTTGAAGTGTGGTGTTGGAGAAGACTCTTGAGAGTCCCTTGGACTGCAAGGAGACCCAACCAGTCCATTGTGAAGGAGATCAGCCCTGGGATTTCTTTGGAAGGAATGATGCTGAAGCTGAAACTCCAGTACTTTGGCCACCTCATGCAAAGAGTTGACTCATTGGAAAAGACTCTGATGCTGGGAGGGATTGGGGGCAGGAGGAGAAGGGGACGACCGAGGATGAGATGGCTGGATGGCATCACGGACTCGATGGACGTGAGTCTGAGTGAACTCCGGGAGATGGTAATGAACAGGGAGGCCTGGCGTGCTGCGATTCATGGGGTCGCAAAGAGTCGGACACGACTGAGCGACTGAACTGAACTGGGGAACAGCAATATTGATTTTCATTTTTAGTTAATTAGTTTTAATGCAGATTAGTTTTACTATAACCTTAGTAAATTATACACTGACCAATTAGAAAAATGGTATATTAGCAATTAATACAGTATGAAGACCAACATGTACAAAAATTTAAGTGAATGGAAGAGAACCTAAAAATGAGAAGTTTGTAAAATGTATACAATTGTTGAAATCAAATAAAACATGTAGTAAAAACTGCATGAGATTAGTTGAGTACACACTTAAATATTAAAATTTTTATTGGCTCACAATATGAGCATAATCGACATAATAAAGAAGTATCATGCTCAGTCCCATTTATGCTCAATCATTGCCAACAATGTCAAAGAATGATTAAACGACTGCACAAATGCACTCATCTCACACGCTAGCAAAGTAATGCTTAAAATTCTCCAAGCCAGGCTTCAGGAATACGTGAAACGTGAACTTCCAGATGTTCAAGCTGGTTTTAGAAAAGGCAGAGGAACCAGAGATCAAATTGCCAACATCTGCTGGATCATGGAAACAGCAAGAGAGTTCCAGAAAAACATCAGTGTCTGCTTTATTGACTATGCCAAAGCCTTTGACTGTGTGGATAACAATAAACTGTGGAAAATTCTGAAAGAGATGGGAATACCAGACCACCTGACCTGCCTCTTGAGAAACCTGTATGCAGGTCAGGAAGCAACAGTTAGAACTGGACATGGAACAACAGACTGGTTCCAAATAGGATACGGAGTACGTCAAGGCTGTATATTGTCACCCTGTTTATTTAACTTATATGCAGGGTACATCATGATAAATGCTGGGCTGGAGGAAGTACAAGCTGGAATCAAGATTGCTGGGAGAAATATGAATAACTTCAGCTATGCCCATGACACCACCCTTACGGCAGAAAGTGAAGAAGAACTAAAGAACCTCTTGATGAAAGTGAAAGAGTAGAGTGAAAAAGTTGGCTTAAAGCTCAACATCAGAAAACTAAGATCATGGCATTAGGTCCCATCAGTTCAGTTCAGTTCAGATGTTCATAGTTATGCTTCCTGAGGCCCACTTGACTTCACATTCCAGGATGTCTGGCTCTAGGTAAGTGATCACACCATCGTGATCATCTGGGTCAAGAAGACCTTTTTATACAATTATTCAACCTTAAATGTGATGTAAATTCTGCCATTTGCAATGGCACTGGTGGACCTGGAAGACATTAAGTGAAATAAGTCTAAACAAACACTATATGATGTATTTAAAATAGTCAAACTAAAGAATAATCCTTAATAAACTGCGATGTTGGAGAAGACTCTTGAGAGTCCCTTGGACTGCAAGGACATCCAACCAGTTCATTCTAAAGGAGATCAGCCCTGGGATTTCTTTGGAAGGAATGATGTTAAAGCTGAGACTCCAGTACTTTGGCAACTTCATGAGAAGAGTTGACTCATTGGAAAAGACTCTAATGCTGGGAGGGATTGGGGGCAGGAGGAGAAGGGGATGACAGAGGATGAGATTGCTGGATGGCATCACTGACTTGATGGACGTGAGTCTGAGTGAACTCCGGGAGTTGGTGATGGACAGGGAGGCCTGGCGTGCTGCAATTCATGGGATCACAAAAGTCAGACACAACTGAGTGACTAAACTGAACTGAACTGAAGAAATAATCCTTTTAAAACCCAAGTTGAATCATATCTTTCCTCTGTGTGAAACTTGAGCTGTGTTTATCTCATTGTGATGGTCACCATTTTCCACAAGGCCTGGAAGGCCCATCATTATTCAGGCCACTGACTGTCTCCCCAAGACTTCTCTCCACCTATTATGCTCCAGTCACGTGGAACACCCTCCTTTGCCTACAACATGCCACACATGGTCTGATTATAGGGTCTTTGTCTGCTATTCCCTCTGCATACGACACTCTTTCCACTTAAATCTCTCACCTTTGATCTTTGCTTAAATTTCCCCCTTTCAACCATGTTTACCCAGACCACACTTAAAAATTCTGCAAATAAGCACCTATTCCTTTTCCAGCACCCATGATCCCTGTGTACTTTACATCTGAAATAATCAATAATTTACTTATTTGTAACTGCTTCTTGTTTGACACCTCCCCAAAAATAAGTTTTACAATTGGTGTATTCTGTGACCTTTTACATTCACTGATAAACCCCAAATGCCTAATTCATATTTTATAACAAAATAGACATGACATAAGTATTGAACAAATGACTGAATATAATAATGGACATTGATATAGCTTTTCATTTATGAAATCTATGTTCTATTTTCTTTGTAATTTTTTTTCATTTACTACTAATTTTTATTTTAAATGATCTTATTTTCTTAGGATATTATTTTACATGTTAATCAAGTTCTATCTGGAGTTTATTTTGATATAAAAAAAATGAGTAAGATCTTTTATAATAGGTAGCCAATTGTTTCAATACCATTTGCTAATTCTTTTCCCATCCTGGAATCTAAGGGAAGAAAGTATTAGGAGAAAGCCAAATCAACTTGCCTAAAGCTATAGGGTGAGTAAGTGATGGCTGAGAACAGCTGGATTTAGTCAACTTATTTATACATAGGCTGTATATGTGCGTTTTACTTATTTCTGGACTTTTTATAGTATTCCCTTATCTTATGCAGTCTATTCAAACCCAGAAGCTTGAGTGACTCTTTTAAAACATGATATCATTTCTTTGCTCAAAAACCTGCCTTTTTTTCATAGTAAAAGCCACATATATGTCTGTCCTTTTGCTGGTAATTTACCTTTAAAATGGTTAATTTTATAATAAACTTTTATATAAATCTTCTCAAAACATATTATTTCTTTTTCACATAGTTCCAAAGATTATTTTGTTAACCTACTCTTAAATTTTAACTAACATGTATCAATTAATTTTTCATGAGGCCTAAGGAATACATGATCACATCTGCTGGATCATGGAAAAAGCAAGAGAGTTCCAGAAAAACATCTATTTCTGCATTATTGACTATGCCAAAGCCTTTGACTGTGTGGATCACAATAAACTGTGGAAAATTCTGAAAGAGATGGAAATACCAGACCATCTAACCTGCCTCCTGAGAAATCTGTATGCAGGTCAAGAAGCAACAGTTAGAACTGGACATGGAACAACAGATTCGTTCCAAATCAGGAAAGGAGTACATCAAGGCTGTATATTGTCACCCTGCTTATTTAACTTATATGCAGAGTACATCATGAGAAATGCTGGACTGGAAGAAACACAAGCTGGACTCAAGATTGCTGGGAGAAATATCAAGAACCTCAGATATGAGGGGGGGGGGCGTTTCAGACACGGTGCTTCTCTCAGAGGAGGCCAGCAGGTGGGAGTAATTGCGTGATGAGAAGATCAGGGGAGGGCTGGCCAGGAGGGAAGAGCAGGGCAAAGGCCTGGAGGCAGGAATTGGCCTGGGAGGCTTGAGGTCCGCCTGCAGGGTGGGAGGGGGCTTGGTGGCTAAAGATGAGCTCCAGGATCCTGGCAGCTTTCCTTCAACATCATTTTTCCCTTCCAGAGGACAAGAGGGAGGAGTGGGACTCTGGGCCGGGAACTGTATCTGACCCTTTCCACGAATTAGCGCCTCATTAGAGCTTCCCTGGTGTCTGGACAGTAAAGAATCTGCCTGCAGTGCAGGAGACAGGGGTTCGATCCCTGGGTCAGGATGATCCCTTGGAGGAAGGCATTGCAATGGCACTCCAGCATTCTTGCCTGGAGAATCCTATGGACAGGGGAGCCTGGCAGGCTACAGTCATGGGGTTGCAAAGAGTCCGACACGACTAAGCAATTAACACACACTGTGATAATTATTTAGACTTTCCTGGTGGCTCAGATGGTAAAGAATCTGCCTGCATTGCAGGAGACCCAGGTTCAATCCTTGGGTCAGGAAGATCCCCTGGAGGGGGGCATGGTAACCCACTCCAGTATTCTTGCCTGGAGAATCCCACAGTCAAAGGAGCCTGGAGGGCAACAGTCATGGGGTCACACAGAGTCAGACACGTCTGAGTGACCAACACTTTCACTTTCACGCTTTAGTTCTTACAGTTACCCCAGGAGATACCAGCATCTCGCTTACAGGTGAGATGGTAGAGAACAGAGTCTCCGCCTGCATCCGTGGTAAAAGGTACAGGCCTGTGCTTGGAAGGAGAGACCTTATGGCCCTTGAGGCTGTGCTGGGGACTTGCTGGGAGACTGCAGTGGGCTAAAAGGCGGGGCCTGGAAGAGGCCCACGCCCGCCCGGGTGTGGCTACAGAGGGGCAGGCCAAGCAGGAAGGGGGCACCGGAAGGATGGGGTCTCTGGCCTGCCCAAGGCTGCGTGTTAGGGCAGGGAGCATCTTTGTACAATAGCTTTGTAATCAACTTTGGAAATAGTAATACTCCACAGTGTACTGGCTTGGTCAAAAATTTTGTTCTGATTTTCTGTACCATCTTACAGAAAAACCGGGGCGAAGTTTTTGGCCAATCCAATAATACAAAATTCTAAAGGCACAAAACAACATATAGAGAAAGTTAAGGTTCCCCCCGCCCACTTTCCCTGCCCAGAGATGCCCTCTGAGATCTGTTTCTTGTGCTTCTTTGCAGAGCAGCACCTTGATCGCAACCCTAGCAAACAATCAGGCCCCACGGATCTGCCTGGCACCACCTGCCAGAAAGCTGTGGATAGATGTACAGCTGTCACATTTAGTCTTTATACCAACCACTGGTGTGTGTGTATCAATCGCTCTGCTTTAAATTGGAGGAAACCGAGGCACAGACAGGTGAGGTCACTCACCCACACAGCTCACTCAGGCTTTGGACTCAGGCACTCTCTGACAGCATTGATGAAGAATCTGAGGCGCAGAAAGGTCGAGTAACCAGCCCCAGGTGACCCAGCAAGGAGGTGGAGGAGCCAGAACTCTAGCCCAGCAGTCTGGATCCCTAACCTGCATCCCTGAGCCCTGCGCTGTAGTAGGAGAAGGGACCCCCAACTCCAGAGTCAGCCACCCCTGGGAGAGATGCCTGGCACTGCCTGGCTGCCTGGCCTGGCACAAGGCCCTGTGTTCTCCGTGAACTGGCTCCCCACTCAGGATGGAGATAAGGAAGCCTGCTATCAGATGACTTGAGGATGAGCTCGGGTGAAGGAGAGGCTTCTGGCACACAGTGGCACTTGGGAGGTTGCTCTCCCACAGTGTCCAATGGGCACATCCTGTAAAGGGCAGCTGGAAAGGTGTGGCCAGGTGAGGGGGGGCCGGGAACTCCAGGTGGGATGTCCCTTCCCTGCAGCTGTGCAGACAGCAGGTGAGGGCCCTCCTGGAGACGGATAGGTGGGAGCATCCACCCTCTCCCCCTGTCTCTTATACACATCTAGATGTGTATAAGAGACAGGGATTGGGGGCAGGAGGAGAAGGGGATGACAGAGGATGAGATGGCTGGATGGCATCACTGACTTGATGGACGCGAGTCTGAGTGAACTCCGGGAGTTGGTGATGGACAGGGAGGCCTGGCATGCTGCGATTCATGGGGTTGCAAAGAGTTGGAACAACTGAGCGACTGAACTGAACTGAACTGAAGCCTGACAAAAGTCCATGAGCCTGAGGAACTGTCCACGTCAAGTTACATCCTATTATGAGGATGAAAGCACCATAGGAATAAGAAATAACAGTAACCACAAATAATCGTGTGTTAAAGAAAGAAATTTCTTTAAAAAATTTTTACTTTTAATTCATAAAAGTAAAACATACAAAGTGATAAATTTTGTGCACATTAAAAAAAATTATACATTGGATCCTGATATATGTGCTCAAACACAATTTCCTGGTTGCTGGTGGGTATCCTCCAGGACTTCTAAACTGACAAAAATATAACCATAAACAGAATGTAATGAATAAGATGATAGCATTGCCTAGGGATTATCAACATGGAGAGAGAGCATTGAGGCATGACGGTTTAAAGTTTGCTGTATGAAATGGGACTATCTGAAATTATTTATGCTCAGTAGATTCTCTAGCAACTTATTATCCAAAGCCAACAGATACATTTTATAAAGCATTCCACATGAAATACACTTAAGATTCAGTTTAAGAGGGAAAAGGGATTTTTTTTTCCCCTCCTATATGTCCATAGGCTTAATTCAACGCAACTAACCACCCTATTTCTCTTTCTAGGCTAATGCTGCTGCTGCTAAGTCACTTCAGTTACGTCCGACTCTGGCTTATACTTTTTAAAAAAATATCTGGAAAAGTTACAAAACTTCTCTGGTTACCTACTTCATCCTATAAAATTAATTTCTAATTGTATATAACAGATGTATAAAACATGGCTCTTAACACCCCACATTATGAATACTGGTAACACAAATGATTAATAGTAATGTTTATTAAACTTTTAATCAGAGAATTGTATGTATTGGATATAATTACTGACAGAAATTAATATCCAGATCAGTGCTATCTTATTTGAAAATCCTGGGCAGTATTAAAAGACCATGTTTTACTTGTGGGGATTTCTATCCAAGCCTCTTCAAGTAGTCAAAATCAGGATCAACTTATTCAAAGACTACACGTGACAGATGGGCCTTTAGTGATGCAGAGGCCTCGGTGAGGGCCAAAGAGGAATTCTGGCTTCACCTGAAAAGGCAGCTACCATTCAGCATACAGGGGGTGGGCTAAGTAGTGGCAGATATTTTTTGGATTCTTTCATGACAAATCTGGCAGATTCAGATTTTTCAGTCAATTCTTATTTTTAAATGTGTTACAAGTCAAATCAGCCATGTCTACAAGTTGGAGTCAGTTAACAGGTCTCCAGGTTGAGACTTCTTAGTTTTAGTATTTACTTCTTAAATATGACAGCTGTATGTATATTTAACAACTGGGGGTGGAGGAAGCAAAAGCAAATGAAACTGAGAATTAACAGGAACAAACGTGCAAAAAAGGACTGCTAGTCAGGCATAAAATCAATAAATCAATATATGTACTTCTTAACATCTATTTCTGCTTTATTNTTCTTAGTTTTAGTATTTACTTCTTAAATATGACAGCTGTATGTATATTTAACAACTGGGGGTGGAGGAAGCAAAAGCAAATGAAACTGAGAATTAACAGGAACAAACGTGCAAAAAAGGACTGCTAGTCAGGCATAAAATCAATAAATCAATATATGTACTTCTTAACATCTATTTCTGCTTTATTGACTATGCCAAAGCCTTTGACTGTGTGGATCACAATAAACTGTGGAAAATTCTGAA
>SJYT01033730.1:0-29191 GCA_006410635.1 Cephalophus harveyi
TGGAGTCCCTCTCGACATTCCTGTTGAGAGCACGTCATCTTGCTTTGCAACGGGAAAGGAGAATCCTTTCCCGATGAAGCAGGGAAGCGTACCCTCATCTGTAGCGGATGAGGGGGAAGGGGGCCCCTCTTGAGTTGTGGTGGGACCCTCAGTGATCCTATCGAGTGTAGATGTGGATGTCAGGAACTTCTTGAGTTGCAGCAAGGGTGTGAAGGACCCTTTGAAGTTCAGGAGGAAAGGAGTGATTTCTTTCGGGATGCCGCAGCAGAAAACGTCCTCATCTTGCCTGGAATGGAGAACCTTATGGTTTTTCTCGAGTAGCAGCAGGTCCTTCTCAAGTTATGACGGGGAACTCAGGGAACTGCTCGCATGGCCTCATGAAATGCCAGTCTCCGTACGAGTTGAGAGCAGCCCCTCAGGATTCCTCTCCTGTCTGTGCTGGGTCCTGAGTCCCTGTCTGGAGCCGAAGCTGGAACCTGAGGTTTCGTCTCCACATCTGGCAGGGAACTTGGGGTTCCACTGGAGTCTCCACAGGAGAGTTAGGCCTCGTCTCCTGTGGTTACATGCAAGTCCGTTTTCCTCCCGAGCTGTAGCAGCAGTGTCAGGCTTCTAGACGAGTGGACACAGGGATCTGTGGCTTTCCCTCAGGATTCCACAGGGCTCTCGCACATGCCACCGTGGTGTGATTCGATCCTCGGGGTGACCTTCGAGACAGGGCACGAAAAGCAGGTTCATCTGAACTGGACTGAGATATTTGGGGGTCTTTTGGAATGGTGGAACGACCCCTGGAGTTCCTCTCGACATTCCTGTAGAGAGTGTGTCCTCTTGCTGTGCGACGGGAACGGCAGAATCCATTCCTGACGAAGCAGGCAAGGAACCCTCATCTGGATCAGAGGAGGGTGAAAGGGGGCCCCTCTTGATTTGTGGGGGACCCTCACTATTCCTCTCGAGTGGAAACGGGTATGTGGGGGAANAGCTGAAGCAGCAGTGTCAGTGTTCCCGTCGAGTTGACCCAGGGATCTCTGTCTTTCCCTCGAGATACCACAGGGCTGTGAAATGAGCCACCGTGGTGTGAGGCAATAGGCGGGTGACACTCGAGGTAGTGCAGGGAAATCACGTTCATCTGGAGTGGACTGAGACATCTATGGGACTTTTAGTATATTGGCCCGATCGCAGGAGAACTCCGCTTTCCTGTTGAGAAGGCCACCTCTTGAGATGCGACGGGAATGGCGAGAATTCTTTCCGGACGAAGCAGGGAATGGGTCCCTCATCTCGAGCTCATGGTTGGGAAACGGGGTTCCTCCTGAGTGGTTCTGGGACCCTCGGTCTTCCACCCATGTGGGACGGGTATGTCGGGGAATTTCTTGAGTTGCAGCAAGGGTGGGAAGGACCCTTGCGAGGTTCAAGAGAGAAGGCATGAATGCCCTCGAGATGCTGCAGCAGAAAAGGGCCTCATCTCGCCAGCAGGGGAGAACCTCCTGGTTTTTCTCGAGTTGCGGAATGTCCCTCTCAAGTGACAACAGGGACCTCAGCGACCCGCTGGCGTGGCCTCAGGAAAGACCAGCCTCCATGCGAGTTGCGAGGGTCCCCTCGGGATTCCTTTCCAGTCATGTCGGTTCCTACGTCCTTGGCTGGAACTGCCGCCAGAACCTGAAGTTTCCTGTCCAGTGCTGACATGGATCTTGGGGTTCCTCTGGAGTCTCCACAGGAGAGTCAGGACTCTTCTCATTTGGAGAAATACACGTCCGTTATCCTCCCAAGCTATAGGAGCAATGTGAGGCTTCCCTACGAGTTGACACAGGGATCTGTGGTTTTTCATCGCGGTGCCACAGGGCTGTCGCACGTGCCATAGTGGTGTGATTTGATACTCGGTGTGACCTTCGAGGAAAGGTAGGGAAATCAGTTTCATCTGGAGTGGACTGCGACATTTGGGGATCCTTTGAAATAGTGGCACGTCCCCTGGAGTCCCTGTCGACCTTCCTGTTGAGAGCACATCATCTTGCTGTGCAACGGGAAAGGAGAATCCTTTCCCGATGAAGCAGGGAAGGGAACCCTCATCTCTAGCGGATGAGGGGGAAACGGGGCCCCTCTTGAGTTGTGGTGGGACCCTCAGTGTTCCTCTCGAGTGAAGACCAGTATATCAGGAACTTCATGAGTTGCAGCAAGGGTGTGTAGGACCCTTTGACGTTCAGAAGGGAAGGAGTGATTTCTTTTGGGATGCCGCAGCAGAAAACGTCCTCATCTCGCCTGGAGGGGAGAACCTTATGGTTTTTCTCGAGTAGCGGCAGGTCCTTCTCAAGTTATGGCGGGGACAACAGGGACCCGCTCGCATGGCCTCAGGAAATGCCAGTCTTCGTGTGAGTTGAGAGCGGCCCCTAGGGATTCCTCTCCTGTCTGTGCCAGATGCCGAGTCCCTGTCTGGAGCTGAAGCTGGAACCTGAGGCTTCCTCTCCACATCTGGCTTGGATCTTGGGGTTCTGCTGGAGTCTCCACAGGAGAGTTAGGCCTCATCTCCTGTGGATACATGCAAGTTCGTTTTCCTCCCGAGCTGTAGCAGCAGTGTCATGCTTCCAGACGAGTGGACACAGGGATCTGTGGCTTTCCCTCTAGATTCCACAGGGCTCTCGAACATGCCACCATGGTGTGATTCGATCCTTGGGGTGACCTTCGAGGCAGGGCACGAAAAGCAGGTTCATCTGAAGTGGACTGAGATATTTGGGGGTCTTTTGCAATGGTGGAACGACCCCTGGAGTTCCGCTCGACATTCCTGTTGAGAGTGTGTCCTCTTGCTGTGCGACAGGAACGCCAGAATCCATTCCTGACGAAGCAGGCAAGGAACCCTCATCTGGAGCAGGGGAGGGTGATGGGGGACCCTCTTGATTTGTGGTGGGACCCTCACTATTCCTCTCGAGTGGAAACGGGTATGTGGGGGAACTTCTTGAGTTGCAGCAAGGGTGTGAAGGACCCTTTGTGGTTCAGGAGGAAAGGCGTGATTTCTTTCAGGATGCCGCTGCAAAAAACAGCCTTATCTCCCCCAAAGGGTAGAACCTCCTGGTTGTTCTCGAGTTGCGGCAGGTTATTCTCGAGTTACGATGGGGCCCTCAGGACACCGCTTACGTGGCCTCAGGAAAGGCGATTTTCTGAGTGAGTTGAGAGTAGCCCCTCGTGATTCTTCTCCAGTCAGTGCCGGGTCCTAAGTCCTTGTCTGGAGCCGAATCTGGAACCTCATGTTTGGGCTCCAGTGCTGGCATGGATCTTGGGGTTCCTCTGGAGTCTCCCCTGGGGAGTCAGCCCTGGTCTCCTGCAGTTACGTGCACGTCCTCTTTCCTCCCGAGAAGTAGCAGCAGTATCAGCATTCCCGTCGAGTTGACCCAGGGATCTCTGTCTTTCCCTCGAGATGCCACAGGGCTGTGGAATGAGCCACCGTGGTGTGAGGCAATACTCGGGTGACACTCGAGGTAGTGCAGGGAAATCACGTTCATCTGGAGTGGACTGAGACATCTATGGGACTTTTAGTATGGTGGCCCGACCCCAGGAGTACTCCGCATTCCTGTTGAGAGTGCCACCTCTTGAGATGCGACAGGAATGGCGGGAATTCTTTCCCGATCAAGCAGGGAAAGGGACCCTCATCTCGAGGTCACGTTTGGAAACGGGGCTCCTCCTGAGTTGTGCTGGGACCCTCGGTGTTCCACCAATGTGGGGATGGGTATGTCTGGGAATTTCTTGAGTTGCAGCAAGAGTGGGAAGGACCCTTGCGAGGTTCAAGAGAGAAGGCGTGAATGCCCTCAAGATGCCGCAGCAGAAAAGGGCCTCATCTAGCCTGCAGGGGAGAACCTCCTAGTTTTTCTCGAGTTGCGGAAAGTTCCTCTCATTTGACGACGAGGACCTCAGTGACCCGCTGGCTTGGCCTCAGGAAAGACCAGCCTCCATTCGAGTTGTGAGGGGCCCCTCGGGATTCCTCTCTGGTCATGTCGGTTCCTACATCCTTGGCTGGAAAAGCGGCCAGAAACTGAGGTTTCTCTCCAATGCTGACATGGATCTTGGGGTTCCTCTGGAGTCTCCACAGGAGAGTCAGGACTCTTCTCGAGTGGAGACATACACGTCCATTATCCTCCCAAGCTGTAGGAGCAATGTGAGGCTCCCCTTCGAGTAGACACAGGGATCTGTGCCTTTTCCTGTTGGTGCCACAGGGCTGTCACACGTGCCACAGTGGTGTGATTTGATGCTCGGTGTGACCTTCGAGGAAAGGTAGGGAAATCAGGTTCATCTGGAGTGGACTGCTACATTTGGGGGTCCTTTGGAATGGTGGCACGTCCCCTGGAGTGCCTCTCGACATTCCTGTTGAGAGCACGTCATTTTGCTGTGCAACGGGAAAGGATCCTTTCCCGATGAAGCAGGGAAGGGAACCCTCACCTGTAGTGGATGAGGTGGAAAGGGGGCCCCTCTTGAGTTGTGGTGGGACCCTCAGTGTTCCTCTCGAGTGGAGACCGGAATGTCCGGAACTTCTTGAGTTGCAGCAAGCGTGTGAAGGACTCTTTGAGGTTCAGGAGGGAAGGAGTGATTTCTTTCCAGATGCCGCAGCAGAAAACGTCCTCATCTCGCCTGGAGGGGAGAAACTTAAGGTTTTTCTCGAGTAGCGGCAGGTCCTTCTCAAGTTATGACAGGGACCTCAGGAACACGCTCGCGTGGCCTCAGGAAATGCCAGTCTCCGTGCGAGTTGAGAGCGGACCCTCAGGCTTCCTCTCCTGTCTGTGCCGGGTACTGAGTCCCTGTCTGGAGCCGAAGCTGGAACGTGAGGTTTCCTCTCCACATCTGGCATGGATCTTGGGGTTCCACTGGAGTCTCCACAGGAGAGTTAGGCCTCGTCTCCTGTGGTTACATGCAATTCCGTTTTCCTCCCGAGCTGTAGCAACTGTGTCAGGCTTCCAGAGGAGTGGACACAGGGATCTGTGGCTTTCCCTCGAGTTTCCACAGGGGTCTCGCACATGCCACCGTGGTGTGATTCGATCCTCGGGCGGACCTTCGAGTCAGGGTACGAAAAGCAGGTTAATCTGAAGTGCACTGAGATATTCGGGGGTCTTTTGGAATGGTGGAACGACCCCTGGAGTTCCTGTCAACATTCCTGTTAGGACTGTGTCCTCTTGCTGTGCGACGGGAATGCCAGAATCTATTCCTGATGAAGCAGGCAAGGAACCCTCATCTGGAGCAGAGGAGGGTGAAATGGGGCCCCTCTTGATTTGTGGTGGGACCATCACTATTCCTCTCGAGTGTATACGGGTATGTCGGGGAACCTCTTGAGTTGCAGCAAGGGTGTGAAGGACCCTTTGTGGTTCAGGAGGAAAGACGTGATTTCTTTCAGGATGCCGCTGCCGAAAACGGCCTTATCTAGCCCGGAGGGTAGAACCTCCTGGTTTTTCTCGAGTTGCGGCAGGTTATTCTCGAGTTATGTCGGGGCCCTCAGGGACCTGCTTGCGTGGCCTCAGGAAACGCGATTCTCTGAGCGAGTTGAGAATAGTCCCTCGGGATTCCTCTCCAGTCAGTGCTGGGTCCTAAGTCCCCGTCTGAAGCCGAAACTGGAACCTCATGTTTCGACTCCAGGGCTGGCATGGATCTTGGGTTCCTCTGGAGTCTCCCCAGGGGAGTCAGGCCTGGTCTCCTGTGGTTACGTGCACGTCCTCTTTCCTCCCGAGCTGTAGCAGCAGTGTCAGGGTTCCCGTCGAGTTGATCCAGGAATCTCTGTCTTTCCCTCGAGATGCCACAGGGCTGTGGAATGAGCCACCGTGGTGTGAGGCAATACGCGGGTGACACTCGAGGTAGTGCAGGGAAATCACGTTCATCTGGAGTGGACTGAGACATCTATGGGACTTTTAGTATGGTGGCCCGACCCGAGGAGAACTCCGCTTTCCTAATGAGAGCGCCACCTCTTCAGATGCGATGGGAATCGCGGGAATTCTTTCCAGACGAAGCAGGGAAAGGGACCCTCATCTCGAGCTCACGGTGGGGAAATGGGCCTCCTCCTGAGTTGTGCTGGGACCCTCGGTGTTCCACCAATGTGGGGACGGGTATGTCGGGGAATTTCTTGAGTTGCAGCAAGGGTGGAAGGACCCTTGCGAGGTTCAAGAGAGAAGGCGTGAATGCCCTCTAGATGCCGCAGCAGAAAAGGGCCTCATCTTGCCTGCAGGGGAGAACCTCAGAGCTGTAGCAGCAGTGTCAGGCTTCCAGACGAGTGGACACAGGGATCTGTGGCTTTCCCTCGAGATGCCACAGGGCTCTCGCACATGCCACCGTGGTGTGATTCGATCCTCGGGGTGACCTTCGAGGCAGGGCACGAAAAGCATTTTCATCTGAAGTGGACTGAGATATTTGGGGGTCTTTTGGAATGGTGGGAAGAACCCTGGATTTCCTCTCGACATTCATGTTGAGATTTTGTCCTCTTGCTGTTCGACAGGAATGCCAGAATCCATTCCTGACGAAGCAGGCAAGGAACCCTCATCTGGAGCAGAGGAGGGTGAAAGGGGGCCCCTCTTGATTTGTGGGGGACCCTCACTATTCCTCTCGAGTGGAGATGGGTATGTCGGGGAACTTCTTGTGTTGCAGTAAGGGTGTGAAGGACCCTTTGTGGTTCAGGAGGAAAGGCGTGATTTCTTTCAGGATGCCGCTGCAGAAAACGGTCTTTTCTCGCCTGGAGGGTAGAACCTAATGGTTTTTCTCGAGTTGTGGCAGGTTATTTTCGAGTTACGACGGGGCCCACAGGGACCCGCTTGCGTGGCCTCAGGAAAGGCGATTCTCTGAGCGAGTTGAGAGTAGCCCCTCGGGATTACTCTCCAGACAGTGCCGGGTCCTAAGTCCCCATCTGGAGCCGAAACTGGAACCTCATGTTTCGGCTCCAGTGCTGGCATCGATCTTGGGGTTCCTCTGGAGTCTCCCCAGGGGGGTCAGGCCTGGTCTTCTATGGTTACGTGCACGTCCTCTTTCCTCCTGAGCTGTAGCAAAAGTGTCAGGGTTCCCGTCGAGTTGAACCAGGGATCTCTGTCTATCCCTCGAGATGCCACAGGGCTTTGGAATGAGCCACCGTGGTGTGAGGCAATACGCTGGTGACACTCGAGGTAGTGCAGGGAAATCACGTTCATCTGGAGTGGACTGAGACATATGGTTCTTTTAGTATGGTGGTCCGACCCCAGGAGAACTCCACATTCCTGTTGAGAGCAACACCTCTTGAGATGCGTCAGGAATGGCGGGAATTCCTTCCCGACGAAGTAGGGAAAGGGACCCTCATCTCGAGCTCACGGTGGGGAAACGGGGCTCCTCCTGAGTTGTGCCTGGACCCTCTGTGTTCCACCAATGTGGGACGGGTATGTCGGGGTACTTTTTGAGTTGCAACAAGGGTGGGAAGGACCCTTGCGAGGTTCAAGAGAGAAGGCGTGAATGCCTTCGAGATGCCGCAGCAGAAAATGGCCTCATCTCGCCTGCAGGGGAGAACCTCCTGGTTTTTCTCGAGTTGTGGAAAGTGCCTCTCAATTGACGACGGGGACGTCAGCGACCCGCTGGCGTGGCCTCAGGAAAGACCAGCCTCCATGCGATTTGCGAGAGGCCCCTTGGGATTCCTCTCCAGTCATGTCGGTTCCTACGTCCTTGACTGGAACTGCGGCCAGAACCTGAGGTTTCCTCTCCAGTGTTGACTTGGATCTTTGGGTTCCTCTGGAGTCTCCACAGGTGAGTCAGGACTCTTCTCGAGTGGAGACATACATGTCCGTTATGCTCCCGAGCTGTAGAGGCAATGTGAGTCTTCCCTACGAGTTGACACAGGGATCTGTGGCTTTACCTCACGGTGCCACAGGGCTGTCACACGTGCCACAGTGGTGTGATTCGATGCTCAGTGTGTCCTTCGAGGAAAGGTAGGGAAATCAGGTTCATCTGGAGTGGACTGCGACATTTGGGGGTCCTTTGGCATGGTTGCACCTCCCCTGGAGTACCTCTCAACATTCCTGTTGAGAGCATGTCATCTTACTGTGCAAAGGGAAAGGAGAATCCTTACTCGTTGAATCAGGGAAGGAAACCCTCACCTGTAGCGGGTGAGGGGCAAGGGGGCCCCTCTTGAGTTGTGGTGGGACCCACAGTGTTCTTCTCGAGTGGAGACCGGTATGTCAGGAACTTCTTGAGTTGCAGCAAGGGTGTGAAGGACCCTTTGAGGTTCAGGAGGGAAGGAGTGATTTCTTTCCAGATGCCGCAGCAGAAAACGTCCTCATCTTGCCTGGAGGGGAGAACATTATGGCTTTTCTCGAGTACCGGCAGGTCCTTCTCAAGTTACGACGGGGACCTCAGGGACCCGCTCGCGTGGCCTCAGGAAATGCCAGTCTCCGTGCGAGTTGAGAGCGGGCCCTCGGGTTTCCTCTACTGTCTGTGCCGGGTCCTGAGTCCCTGTCTGGAGCCGAAGCTGGAACCTGAGGCTTCCTCTCCACATCTGGCATGGATCTTGGGGTTCCGCTGGAGTCTCCACAGGAGAGTTAGGCCTCGTCTCCTGTGGTTACATGCAAGTCCGTTTTCCTCCCGAGCTGTAGCAGCAGGTTCAGGCTTCCAGACAACTGGACATAGGGATCTGTGGCTTTCCCTCGAGATTCCACAGGGCTCTCTCACATGCCACCATGAAGCGATTCGATCCTCGGGGTGACCTTCAAAGCAGGGCACGAAAAACAGGTTCATCTGAAGTGGACTGAGATATTTAGGGGTCTTTTGGAATGGTGGAACAACCCTGGAGTACCTCTCGACATTCCTGTTGAGAGTGTGTCCTCTTGCTGTTTGACGGGAAGGTCAGAATCCATTCCTGACGAAGCAGGCAAGGAACCCTCATCTGCAGCAGAGGAGGGTGAAAGGGGGCCCCTCTTGATTTGTGGTGGGACCCTCACTATTCCTCTCGAGTGGAGACGGGTATGTCGGGGAAATTCTTGAGTTGCAGCAAGGTTGTTAAAGACCCTTTGTGGTTCAGGAGGAAAGGCGTGATTTCTTTCAGGATGCCGCTGCAGAAAACGGCCTTATCTCGCCCAGAGGGGAGAAACTCCTGGTTTTTCTCGAGTTTTGGCAGGTTATTCTCGAGCTACGACAGGGCACTCAGGGACCCGCTTGCGTGGCCTCAGGAAAGACGATTCTCTGAGCGAGTTGAGAGTAGCCCCTCGGGATTCCTCTCCAGTCAGTGCCGGGTCCTAAGTCCCCATCTGGAGCCGAAACTGGAAAATCATGTTTCGGCTCCAGTGCTGGCATGGATCTTGGGGTTCCTCTGGAGTCTCCCCTGGGGAGTCAGTCCTGGTCTCCTGTGGTTTCGTGTATGTCCTCTTTCCTCTCGAGCTGTAGTAGCAGTGTCAGCGTTCCCGTCGAGTTGACCCAGGGATCTCTGTCTTTCCCTCGAGATGCCACAGGGCTGTGGAATGAGCCACCATGGTGTGAGGTAATACGCGGGTAACTCTCGAGGTAGTGCAGTGAAATCACGTTCATCTGGAGTGGACTGAGACATCTATGACACTTTTAGTATGGTAGCCCGACCCCAGGAGAACTCCACTTTCCTGTTGAGAGCACCACCTCTTGAGATGTGACGGGAATGGCGGGAATTCTTTCCCGACGAAGCAGGGAAAGGGACCCTCATCTCGAGCTCATGGTGGGGAAACGGGGCTCCTCCTGAGTTGTGCTAGGACCCTCGGTGTCCCACCAATGTGGGGAGGGGTATTTCGGGCAATTTCTTGAGTTGCAGCAAGGGTGCGAAGGACCCTTGTGAGGTTCAAGAGGGAAGGCGTGAATGCCCTCTAGATGCCGCAGCAGAAAAGGGCCTCATCTCGCCTGCAGGGGAGAACCTCCTGATTTTTCCTGAGTTGCGGAAAGTCCCTCTCAATTGACGATGGGGACCTCAGCGAACCGCTTTCGTGGCTTCAGGAATGACTAGCCTCCATGCGAGTTGTGAGGGGCCCCTCGGGATTCCTCTCCAGTCATGTCGGTTACTACATCCTTGGCTGCAACTGCGGCCAGAACCTGAAGTTTCCTCTCCAGCGCTGACATGGATCTTGTGGTTCCTCTGGAGTCTCTACAGGAGAGTCAGGACTCTTCTCGAGTGGAGACATACACGTCTGTTATTCTCCCAAGCTGTAGGAGCAATGTGAGGCTTCCCTACGAGATGCCATCGGGATCTGTGGCTTTTCCTCGCGGTGCCACAGGGCCGTCGCACGTGCCACAGTGGTGTGATTCAATTCTCGGTATGACCTTCGAGGAAAGGTAGGGAAATCAGGTTCATCTGGAGTGGACTGCGACAGTTGGGGGTCCTTTGGAATGGTGGCACGTCCCCTGGAGTCCCTCTCGACATTCCTGTTGAGAGCATGTCATCTTGCTGTGCAACGGGAAAGGAGAATCCTTTCCCAATGAAGCAGGGAAGGGAACCCTCATCTGTAGCGGATGAGGGGGAAAGGGGGCCCCTCTTGAGTTGTGGTGGGACCCTCAGTGTTCCTCTCGAGTGGAGACTGGGATGTCAGGAACTTTTTGAGTTGCAGCAAGGGTGTGAAGGTCTCTCTGAGGTTCAGGATGGAAGGAGTGATTTCTTTCGGGATGCTGCAGCAGAAAACGTCCTCATCTCGCCTGGAGGGGAGAACCTTATGGTTTTTGTCGAGTAGCGGCAGGTCCTTCTCAAGTTACGACGGGGACCTCATGGACCCGCTCGCGTGGCCTCAGGAAATTCCAGTCTCCGTGCGAGTTGAGAGTGGCCCCTTGGGATTCCTCTCCTGTCTGTGCCGGGTCCTGAGTGCCTGTCTGGAGACGAAGCTGGAACCTGAGGTTTCCTCTCCACATCTGGCATGGATCTTGGGGTTCCGCTGGAGTCTCCACAGGAGAGTTAGGCCTCGTCTCCTGTGGTTACACGAAAGTCCGTTTTCCTCCCGAGCTGTAGCAGCAGTGTCAGGCTTCCAGACGAGTGGACACAGGGATCTGTGGCTTTCCCTCGAGATTCCACTGGGCTCTCACACATGCCACTGTGGTGTGATTTGATCCTAGGGGTGACCTTCGAGGCACGGCACGAAAAAAAGGTTCATCTGAAGTGGACTGAGATATTTGGGGGTCTTTTAGAATGGTGGAACGACCCCTGGAGTTCCTCTCGACATTCCTGTTGAGAGTGTGCCCTCTTGCTGTGCGACGGGAACGCCAGAATCCATTCCTGACGAAGCAGGGAAGGAACCCTCATCTGGAGAAAAGGAGGGTGAAATGGGGCCCCTCTTGATTTGTGGTGAGACCCACACTATTCCTCTCGGGTGGAGTCGGATATGTGGGGGAACTTCTTGAGTTGCAGCAAGGGACCCTTTGTGGTTCAGGAGAAAAGGCGAGATTTCTTTCACGATGCCGCTGCAGAAAATGGCCTTATCTCGCCCGGAATGTAGAACCTCCTGGTTTTTCTCGAGTTGAGGCAGGTTATTCTCGAGTTAAAACGGGGCTCTCAGGGACCCGCTTGTGTGGCCTCAGGAAAGGCGATTCTCTGAGCGAGTTGAGAGTAGCCCCTTGGGATTCCTCTCCAGTCAGTGCGGTGTCCAAAGTCCCCGTCTGGAGCCGTAACTGGAACCTCATGTTTCGGCTCCAGTGCTGGCATGGATCTTGGTGTTCCTCTGGAGTCTCCCCAGGGGAGTCAGGCCTCGTCTTCTGTGGTTATGTGCATGTCCTCTTTCCTCCTGAACTGTACCAGCAGTGTCAGGGTTCCCGTCCAGTTGACCCAGGGATCTCTGTCTTTCCCTCGAGATGCCACAGGGCTGTGGAAGGAGCCACCGTGGTGTCAGGCAATACGCGGGTGACACTCGAGGTAGTGCAGGGAAATCACGTTCATCTCGGTTGGACTGAGACATCTATGGGACTTTTAGTATGGTGGCCCAACCCCACGAGAACTCCACTTTCCTGTTGAGAGCGCCACCACTTGAAATGCGACGGGAATGTCGGGAATTCTTTCCCGACAAAGCAGGGATAGGGACCCTCATCTCGAGCTCACGGTGGGGAAACGGGGCTCCTCCTGAGTTGTGCTGGGACCCTCGGTGTTCCACCAATGTGGGGATGGGTAAGTCGGGGAATTTCTTGAGTTGCAGCAGGGGTGGGAAGGACCCTTGCGAGGTTCAAGAGAGAAGGCGTAAAGGCCCTCAAGATGCCGCTGCAGAAAACGGCCTGATCTCGCCCGGAGGGGAGAACCTCCTGGTTTTTTTCGAGTTGCGGCAGGTTATTCTCGAGTTACGAAGGGGCCTTCAGGGACCCGCTTGCGTGGCCTCAGGAAAGGCAATTATCTGAGCGATTGAAAGTAGCCCCTCAGGATTCCTCTCCAGTCAGTTCCGGGTCCTAAGTCCCCGTCTGGAGCCGAAACTGGAACCTCATGTTTCGGCTCCAGTGCTGGCATGGATCATGGGGTTCCTCTGGTGTCTCCCCAGGGGAGTCAGGCCTGGTCTCCTGTGGTTACGTGCACGTCCTCTTTCCTCCCGAGCTGTAGCAGCAGTGTCAGGGTTCCCGTCGAGTTGACCCAGGGATCTCTGTCTTTCCCTCGAGATGCCACAGGGCTCTGGAATGAGCCACCGTGGTGTGAGGCAATACGCGGGTGACACTCGAGGTAGTGCAGGGAAATCACGTTCATCTCGGTTGGACTGAGACATCTATGGGACTTTTAGTATGGTGGCCCAACCCCACGAGAACTCCACTTTCCTGTTGAGAGCGCCACCACTTGAAATGCGACGGGAATGTCGGGAATTCTTTCCCGACGAAGCAGGGATAGGGACCCTCATCTCGAGCTCACGGTGGGGAAACGGGGCTCCTCCTGAGTTGTGCTGGGACCCTCGGTGTTCCACCAATGTGGGGATGGGTAAGTCGGGGAATTTCTTGAGTTGCAGCAGGGGTGGGAAGGACCCTTGCGAGGTTCAAGAGAGAAGGCGTAAAGGCCCTCAAGATGCCGCTGCAGAAAACGGCCTGATCTCGCCCGGAGGGGAGAACCTCCTGGTTTTTTTCGAGTTGCGGCAGGTTATTCTCGAGTTATGAAGGGGCCTTCAGGGACCCGCTTGCGTGGCCTCAGGAAAGGCAATTATCTGAGCGATTGAAAGTAGCCCCTCAGGATTCCTCTCCAGTCAGTTCCGGGTCCTAAGTCCCCGTCTGGAGCCGAAACTGGAACCTCATGTTTCGGCTCCAGTGCTGGCATGGATCTTGGGGTTCCTCTGGTGTCTCCCCAGGGGAGTCAGGCCTGGTCTCCTGTGGTTACGTGCACGTCCTCTTTCCTCATGAGCTGTAGCAGCAGTGTCAGGGTTCCCATCGAGTTGACACAGGGATCTCTGTCTTTCCCTCGAGATGCCACAGGGCTGTGGAATGAGCCACCGTGGTGTGAGGCAATAGGCGGGTGACACTCGAGGTAGTGCAGGGAAATCACGTTCATCTGGAGTGGACTGAGACATCTATGGGACTTTTAGTATGGTGGCCCGACCCCAGGAGAACTCCACTTTCCTGTTGAGAGTGCCACCTCTTGAGATGCGACGGGCATGGCGGGAATTCTTTCCCGACGAAGCAGGGAAAGGGACCCTCATCTCGAGTTCGCGGTGGGGAAACGGGCCTCCTCCTGAGTTGTGCTGGGACCCTCGGTGTTCCACCAATGTGGGGACGGGTATGTCAGGGAACTTCTTGAGTTGCAGCAAGGGTGGGAAGGAACCTTGCGAGGTTCAAGAGAGAAGGCGTGAATGCCCTCGAGATGTCGCTGCAGAAAACGGCCTCATCTCGCCTGCAGGGGAGAACCTCTGGTTTATCTCGAGGTGCGGAAAGTCCCTCTCAATTGACGACAGGGACCTCAGCGACCCGCTGGTGTGGCCTCAGGAAAGATCAGCCTCCATGCGAGTTGTGAGGGGCCCCTCAGGATTCCTCTCCAGTCATGTCAGTTCCTGCGTCCTTGGCTGGAACTGCGGCCACAACCTGAGGTTTCCTCTCCAGTGCTGACATGGATCTTGGGGTTCCTCTGGAGTCTCCACAGGAGAGTCAGGACTCTTCTCGAGTGGAGACATACACGTCCGTTATCCTCCCAAACTGTAGGAGCAATGTGAGGCTTCCCTACGGGTTGACACAGGGATCTGTGGCTTTTCCTCGCGGTGCCACAGGGCTGTCGCACGTGCCACAGTGGTGTGATTCGATGCTCGGTGTGACCTTCGAGTTAAGGTAGGGAAATCAGGTTCATCTGGAGTGGACTGTGATATTTGCGGGTCCTATGGAATGGTGGCACGTCCCCTGGAATCCCTCTGGACATTCCTGTTGAGAGCACGTCATCTTGCTGTGCAATGGGAAAGGATTATCCTTTCCCGATGAATCAGGGGAGGGAACCCTCATCTGTAGAGGATGAGGGGGAAAGGGGGCCCCCCTTGATTTGTGGTGGGAACCTCAGTGTTCCTCTCGAGTGGAGACTGGTATGTCAGGAACTTCTTGAGTTGCAGCAAGGGTGTGAAGGACCCATTGAGGTTCAGGAGGGAAGGAGTGATTCCTTTCGGGATGCCGCAGCAGAACACTTCCTCATCTCGCCTGTTGGAGAGAACCTTATGGCTGTCTCTTATACACATCTACTGCGACATTTGGGTCTCTTTAGGAATGGTGGCATGACCCCTGGCATTCCTCTCGACTTTCATGTTGAGCACACCCCCTTAATGTGCGACGGGAATGCCAGAATCCTTTCCTGTCGAAGCAGGGAAAGGATCCCTCATCGGGAGCAGAGGAGGGGAATGGGGGCTCCTCTTGAGTTGTGGTGGGACCCTCAGTCTTCCTCTCGAGTGGAGATGGATATGTCGGGGAACTTCTGGAGTTGTAGAAAAGCTGTGAAGACAAGCTGTAGCAGCAGTGTCAGGCTTCCCAACGAGTTGACACAGGGATCTGTGGCTTTCCCTCGAGGTGTCACAGGGCTGTTGCAGATGCCACTGTGGTGTGATTCGATGCTCAGGGTGACCTTCGAGGCAGTGCAGGGAAATCAGGTTCATCTGGAGTTGACAGAGACATTTGGGTCTCTTTAGGAATGGTGGCATGACCCCTGGCATTCCTCTCGACTTTCATGTGGAGAGCACACCCTCTTAATGTGCGAAGGGAAAGCTAGAATCCTTTCCTGTCGAAGCAGGGAAAGGATCCCTCATCAGGACCAGAGGAGGGGAATGGGGGCCCCTCTTGAGTTGTGGTGGGACCCTCAGTGTTCCTCTCGAGTGGAGATGGATATGTCTGGGAACTTCTGGAATTGTAGAAAAGCTGTGAAGGACCCTTTGAGGTTCAGGATGGAAGACCAGTTTTCTCTTGGGATGCAGCAGCAGAAAACGGCCTCAACTCGCCTGGAAGGGAGAACCTCCTGGTTTTTCTAGAGTTGCGGCGGTTCCCTATCCAGTTACGATGGAGAACTCAGGGAACCTCTTGCGTGGCCTCAGGAAAGGCCAGTCTCAGTGCGAGTTGAGAGGGGCTCCTCGGGATTCCTCTCCAGTCAGTGCCAGGTCCTAAGTGCCCGTCTGGAGCCGAAGCTGGACCCTGAGTTTTCCTCTCCAGTGCTGACATGGAACTTGGGGTTTCTCTGGAGTCTCTCAAGGGGAGTCAGGCCTCGTCTCCTGTGGTGCCATGGACATCCACTTTCCTCCTGAGCTGTAGCTGCCGTGTCAGGCTTCCCCTTGACTTGACCCCAGGATCTCCCTTTCCCTCGAGATGCCACAGGACTGTGGCACGAGCCACCGTGGGGTCATGCGATACACAGGTGACACGCGAGGTAGTGCAGGGAAATGAGGTTCATCTGGAGTGGACTGAGACATCTGGGGGACTTTTAGTATGTTGGAACGATCCCTGGATGTCTCGGATTTCCTGTTGAGAGCGGCACCTCTTGAGATGTGATGGGAACGGCGGGAATCCTTTCCCGACGAAACAGGGAAAAAGACCCTCATCTCGAGCTCACGATGGGGAAACGAGGCTCCTCCTGAGTTGTGCCGGGACCCTTCGTGTTCCTCCCGCGTGGGGACTGGTATGTCGGGGAACTTCTTGAGTTGCAGCAAGGGTGGGAAGGTCGCTTGCGAGTTTTAAGTGGGAAGGGGTGATTTC
This sequence comes from Cephalophus harveyi, assembly GCA_006410635.1. Lineage (NCBI taxonomy): Eukaryota > Metazoa > Chordata > Mammalia > Artiodactyla > Bovidae > Cephalophus > Cephalophus harveyi. The sequence continues at coordinate 16,072 of SJYT01033730.1, forward strand.
CCTCGTGATGCCACAGCAGAAAAGGGCCTCATCTCGCCTGCAGGGGAGAACCTCCTGGTTTTTCTCGAGTTGCGGAAAGTACCTCTCAATTGAAGACGGGGACCTCAGCGACCCGCTGGCATGGCCTCAGGAAAGACCAGCCTCCATGCGAGTTTCGATGGGCCTGTCAGGATTGCTCCCCAGTCATGTCGGTACCTATTTCCATGGCTGGAACTGTGGCCAGAACTTGAGGTTTCCTCTCCAGTGCTGACATGGATCTTGGAGTTCCTCTGGAGTCTCCACAGGAGAGTCAGGACTCTTCTCGAATGGAGACATACACGTCCGTGTTCCTCCCTAGCTGTAGGAGCATTGTGAGGCTTCCCTACGAGTTGACACAGGGATTTGTGCCTTTTCCTTGCAGTCCCACAGGGCTGTCGCACGTACCATAGTGGTGTGATTCGATGCTCGGTGCGACCTTCGAGGCAGGGTAGGGAAATCAGGTTCATCTGGAGTGGACTGTGACATTTGGGGGTCCTTTGGAGTGGTGGCACGTCCTCTGGAATCCCTCTCGACATTCCTGTTGAGAGCACGTCATTTGCTGTGCAATGGGAAATACAGAATCCTTTCCCGATGAAACTGGGAAGGGAACCCTCATCTGTAGAGGATGAGCGGGAAAGGGGGCCCCTCTTGAGGTGTGGTGGGACCCTCAGTGTTCCTCTCCAGTGGAGACGGGTATGTCAGGAACTTTCTTAGTTGCCGCAAGGGAGTGAAGGACACTTTGGGGTTCAGGAGGGAAGGAGAGATTTCTCTAGGGATGCTGCATCAGTAAACGTCCTCATCTCGCCTGGACGGGAGAACCTTATGGTTTTTCTCGAGTCGTGGCAGGTCCTTCTCAAGTTACGACGGGGACGTCAGGGACCCGCTTGCGTGGCCTCAGGAACTGCCAGTCTCTGAGCAAGTTGAGAGCGGCCCCTCGGGATTCCTCTCCTGTCTGTTCCGGGTCCTGAGTCCCTGTCTGGAGCCGAAGCTGGAACCTGAGGTTTCCTCTCTGTGTCAGGCTTCCCGTCGAGTTGACCCAGGTAACTCTGTCTTTCCCTCGAGATGCCACAGGGCTGTAGAATGAGCCACCGTGTAGTGAGGCAATACGTGGGTGACACTCGAGGTAGTGCAGGGAAATGACGTTCATCTGGAGTAGACTGAGACATCTATGGGACTTTCAGTATGGTGGCCCGACCCCAGGGGAACTCCGCTTTCCTGTTGAGAGCGCCACCTCTTGAGATGCGACGGGAATGGTGGGAATTCTTTCCCGACCTAGCAGGGAGAGGGACCCTTATCTCAAGCTCACGGTGGGGAAACGGGGATCCTCCTGAGATGTGCTGGGACCGTCGGTGTTCCACCAATGTGGGGACCGGTATATCGGGGAATGTCTTGAGTTGCAGCAAGTGTGGGAAGGACCCTTGCGAGGTTCAAGAGAGAAGGCGTGATTTCCTTCGAGATGGTGCAGCAGAAAAGGGCCTCATCTCACCAGCAGGGGAGAACCTCCTGGTTTTTCTCGAGTTGCAGAAAGTCCCTCCCAATTGAAGACGGGGACCTCAGCGACCCACTGGCGTGGCCTCAGGAAAGACCAGCCTCCATGCGAGTTGCGAAGGGCCCGTCGGGATTCCTCTCCAGTCATGTCGGTTCCTAAGTCCTTGGCTGGAACTGCGGCCAGAACTTGAGGTTTCCTCTCGAATGCTGACATGGATCTTGGGGTTCCTCTGGAGTGTCCACAGGAGAGTCAGGACTCTTCTCGAGTGGAGACATACACGTCCGTGTTCCTTCTGAGCTGTAGGAGAATTGTGAGTCTTCCCTACGAGTTGACACAGGCATCTGTGGCTTTTCCTTGCAGTGCCACAGGGCTGTCGCACGTGTCACAGTGGTGTGATTCGATCCTCGGTGTGACCTTCGAGGCAGGGTAGGGAAATCAGGTTCATCTGGAGTGGACTGCTGCATTTGGGGGTCCTTTGGAATGGTTGCACGTCCTCTGGAGTCCCTGTCAACATTCCTGTTGAGAGCACGTCATCTTGCTTTGAGACGGAAAAGCCAGAATCCTTTCCCGATGAAGCAGGGAAGGGAACCCTCATCTGTAGCAGATGAGGGGGAAAGGGGCCCCCTCTTGAGTTGTGGTGGGACCCTCAGTGTTCCTCTCGAGTGGAGACAGGTATGTCAGGAACTTCTTGAGTTGCAGCAAGGGTGTGAAGGACCCTTTGAGGTTCAGGAGGGAAGGAGTGATTTCTTTCGTGATGCCGCAGCAGAAAACGTCCTCATCTCGCCTGGAGGGGAGAACCTTACGGTTTTTCTCGAGTAGCGGCAGGTCCTTCTCAAGTTACGAAGGAGACCTCAGGGACCCTCTCAAGTGGCCTCAGGAAATGCCAGTCTCCGTGCGACTTGAGAGCAGCCCCTCGGGATTCCTCTCCTGTCTGTGCTGGGTCCTTAGTCCCTGTCTGGAGCCGAAGCTGGAAACTGAGGTTTCCTCTGCACTTCTAGCATGGATCTTGGGGTTCCGCTGGAGTCTCCACAGGAGAGTTAGGCCTCGTCTCCTGTGGTTACATGCAAGTCCGTTTTCCTCCCGAACTGTAGCAGCAGTGTCAGGCTTCCAGATGACTGGACACAGGGATCTGTGGCTTTCCCTCGAGATTCCACAGGGCTCTCGCACCTGCTACCATGGTGTGATTAGATCCTCGGGGTGACCTGCGAGGCAGGGTACGAAAACAGTTCATCTGAAGTGGAATGTGATATTTGGGCATCTATTGGATTGGAGGAACGACCCCTGGAGTTCCTCTCGACATTCCTGTTGAGAATGTGTCATCTTGCTTTGCGACGGGAATGCCAGAATCCATTCCTGACGAAGCAGGCAAGGAACCCTCATCTGGAGCAGAGGAGGGTGAAAGGGGGCCCCTCTTGATTTGTGGTGGGACCCTCACTATTCCTCTCGAGTGGAGAAAGGTATGTCGGAGAACTTCTTGAGTTGAAGCAAGGGTGTGAAGGACCCTTTGAGTTTCAGGAGGGAAAGAGTGATTTCTCTCGGGATGCCGCAGCAGAAAACGTCCTCATCTCGTCTGGAGGGGAGAACCTTATGGTTTTTCTCGAGTTGCGGCAGGCCCCTCTCGAGTTACGATGGGGCTCTCAGGAACCCACTCGCGTAGTCTCAGGAAAGGCGATTCTCTGTGCAAGTTGAGAGTAGCCTCTCGGTATTCCTCTCCAGTCAGTGCCGGGTCCGAAGTCCCAATCTGGAGCCCAAACTGGAACCTCATGTTTCCTCTCCAGTGCTGACATGGATCTTGCGGTTCCTCTGGAGTCTCCCCAGGGGATCAGGCCTGGTCTCCTGTGGTTATGTGCACGTCCTCTTTCCTCCCGAGCTGTAGCAGCAGTGTCAGGGTTCCTGTAGAGTTGACCCAAGGATCTGTGTCTTTCCCTCGAGATGCCACAGGGCTGTGGAATGAGTCACCATGGTGTGAGGCGATACGCAGGTGACACTCGAGGTAGTGAAGGGAAATCACGTTCATCTGGAGTGGACTGAGACATCTATGGGACTTTTAGTAAGGTGGCCCGACCCCAGGAGAACTCCGCATTCCTGTTGAGAATGCCACCTCTTGAGGTGCGACCGGTATGGTGGGAACTCTTTCCCGACGAAGCAGGGAAAGGGACCCTCATCTTGAGCTCAAGGTGGGGAAACGGGGATCCTCCTGAGTTGTGCTGGGACCCTCGGTGTTCCACCAATGTGGTTATGGTTATGTATGGGAATTTCTTGAGTTGCAGCAAGGGTGGGAAGGACTCTTGTGAGGTTCAAGAGAGAAGGCGTGATTTCCCTCAAGATGCCACAGCAGAAAAGAGCCTCATCTCGCCTGCAGGGGAGATCCTCGTGGTTTTTCTTGAGGTGCGGAAATTCCCTCTCAATTGATGACCGGGACCTCAGCGACCCACTGGTGTGGCTCAGGAAAGACCTGCCTCCACGCGAGTTGCGAGGGGCCCCTCGGGATTCCTATCCAGTCATGTCGATTCCTACGTCCTTGGCTGGAACTGTGGCGAGAACCTGAGTTTTCCTCTCCAGTGCTCACATGGATCTTGGGGTTCCACTGGAGTCTCCACAGGAGAGTCAGGACTCTTCTAAAGTAGACACATACACGTCCGTTTTCCACCCAAGTTGTAGGAGCAATGTGAGGCTTCCCTAACGAGTTGACACAGGGACCTGTGGCTTTTCCTCAAGGTGGCACAGGGGTGTCGCACGTGCCGCACTGGTGTGATTCGTTGCTCTGTGTGACCTGTGAGGCAGGGTAGGGAAATCAGGTTCATCTGGAGTGGACTGCGACATTTGGGGGTCCTTTGGAATGGTGGCACGTCACCTGGAGACCCTCTCGAAATTCCTGTTGAAAGCACGTCATCTTGCTGTGCAACGGGAAAGCCAGAATCGTTTCCCGATGAAGCAGGGAAGGGAACCCTCAGCTGTAGCGGAGGAGGGGGAAAGGGGGCCCCTCTTGAGTTGTGGTGGGACCCTCAGTGTTCCTCACGAGTGGAGATGGGTATGTCAGGAACTTCTTGAGTTGCAGCAATGGTGTGAAGCACCCTTTGAGGTTCAGGAGGGAAGGAGTGATTTCTCTTGCGATTTCGCAGCAGAAAACTTCCTGATCTCGTCTGGAGGGGAGAACCTTATGGTTTTTCTCGAGTAGCGTCAGGTCCTTCTCAAGTTACGACGGGGACCTCAGGGACCTGCTCGCGTGGCCTCAGGAAATGCCAGTCTCCATGCGAGTTGAGAGCGGCCCTTCGGGATTCCTATCCTGTCGGTGCCGGCTCCTGAGTCCCTGTCTGGAGCCGAAGCTGGAACCTGAGGTTTCCTCTCCACATCTGGCATGGATCTTGGGGTTCCGCTGGAGTCTCCACAGGAGAGTTAGGCCTTGTCTCCTCTGGTTACATGCAAGTCCGTTTTCCTCCCGAGCTGTAGCTGCAGTGTCAGGCTTCCAGACGAATGGACACAGAGATCTGTGGCTTTCCCTCTATATTCCACAGGGCTCTCGCACTTGCCACGGTGGTGTGATTCGATCCTCGGGGTGACCTTCGAGGCAGGGCACAAAAACCAGGTTCATCTGAAGTGGACTGATATATTTGGGGGTCTTTTGGAATGGTGGAACGACCCCTGGAGTTCCTCTCGACATTCCTGTTGAGAGTGTGTCCTCTTGCTGGGCGATGGGAACGCCAGAATCCATTCCTGACGAAGCAGGGAAGGAATCCTCATCTGGGGCAGAGGAGGGTGAAAGGGGACCTTTCTTGATTTGTGGTGGGACCCTCACTATTCCTCTCAAGTGGAGACGGGTATGTCGGGGAACTTCTTGAGTTGCAGCAAAGGTGTGAAGGACCCTTTGTGGTTCAGGAGGAAAGGCATGATTTCTTTCACGATGCCGCTGCAGAAAACGGCCTTATATCGCCTGGAGGGGAGAACCTTCTTGTTTTCCTCTTTTGCAGCAGGTCCTTCTCGAGTTACGACTGGGCCCTCAGGGACCTATTCGCGTGGCCTCAGGAAAGGCGAATTTCTGTGCTAGTTGAGAGTAGCCCCTCGGGTTACCTCTCCAGTCAGTGCTGGTTCCGAAGTCCCCGACTGGAGCCAAAACTGGAGCCTCATGTTTCCTCTCCAGTGCTGGCATGGATCTTGGGGTTCCTCTGGAGTCTCCCGAGGGGAGTCAGGCCTGGTCTCCTGTGGTTACGTGCACGTCCTCTTTCCTCCCGAGCTGTAGCAGCAGTGTCAGCGTTCCCGTCGAGTTGACCCAGGGATCTCTGTCTTTCCCTCGAGATTCCACAGGGCTGTTGAATGAGCCACAGTGGTGTGAGGCAATACGCGGGTGACACTCGAGGTAGTGCAGGGTAATCATCTTCATCTGGAGTGGACTGAGACATCTATGGGACATTGAGTATGGTGGCCTGATCCCAGGGAAACTCCGCTTTCCTGTTGAGAGCACCACCTCTTGAGATGCGATGGGAATGGCGGGAAAACTTTCCCGATGAAGCACGGAAAGGGACCCTCATCTCGAGCTCCAGGTGGGGAAACGGGGCCCCTCCTGAGTTGTGCAGGGACCCTCTGTGTTCCACCAATGTGGGGAGGGCTATGTCAGGGAATTTCTTGAGTTGCAGCAAGGGTGGGAAGGACCCTTGCGAGGCTCACGAGAGAAGGCGTGATTTCCCTCGAGATGCCACAGCAGAAAAGGGCCTCATCTCTCCTGCAGGGGAGAACCTCCTGGTTTTTCTCGATGTGCGGAAAGTCCCTCTCAATTGACGATGGGGACCTCAGTGACTCGCCGGCGTGGCCTCAGGAAAGACCAGCCTCCATGCGAGTTGCGAGGGGACTCTCGGGATTCCTCTCCAGTCATTTCGGTTCCTAAGTCCTTGGCTGGAACTGCAGCCAGAACCTGAGGTTTCCTCTCCAGTGCTGACATGGATCTTGGGCTTCCTCTGGAGTCTCCACAGGAGAGTCAGGACTCTTTTCCAGTGGAGACATACACGTCCGATTTTCTTCCGAGTTGTAGGAGCAATGTGAGGCTTCCCTACGAGTTGACACAGGGGTTTGTGGCTTTTCTTCGAGGTGCCACAGAGCTGTCGCACATGCCAAAGTGATGTGATTCGATGCTTGGTGTGAACTTCGAGGAAGGGTAGGGATATCAGGTTCATCTGGACTGGACTGCGACATTTGGGGGTCCTTTGGAATGGTGGCACGTCCCTTGGAGTCCCTCTCGACTTTCCTGTTTAGAGCACGTTCTCTTGCTGTGCGACAGGAAAGCCAGAATCCTTTCCCGATGAAGCAGCGAAGGGAACCCTCATCTGTAGCAAATGAGGGGGAAAGGGGGCCCCTCTTGAGTTGTGGTGGGACCCACAGTCTTCCTCTCGAGTGGAGACAGGTATGTCAGGAACTTCTTGAGCTGCAGCAAGAGTGTGAAGGACCCTTTGTGGTTCAGTAGGGAAGGAGAGATTTCTCTCAGGATGCCACAGCAGAAAACGTCCTCATCTCGCCTGGAGGGGAGAACCTTATGGTTTTTCTTGAGTAGTGGCAGGTCCTTCTCAAGTTACGACGGGGACCTCAGGGACCCGCTCGCGTGGCCTCAGGAAATGCCAGTCTCCGTGCGAGTTGAGAGCGGCCCCTCGGGATCCCTCTCCTGTCTGTGCCGGGTCCTGAGTCCCTGTCTGGAGCCGAAGCTGGAACCTGAGGTTTCCTCTCCACAACTGGCATGGATCTTGAGGTTCCACTGGAGTCTCCACAGGAGGGTTAGGCCTTGTTTCCTGTGGTTACATGCAAGTCAGTTTTCTTCCCGAGCTGTTGCAGCAGTGTCCGGCTTCCAGACGAGTGGAGACAGGGATCTGAGGCTTTCCCTTGAGATTCCACAGGGCTCTCGCACGTGCCACTGTGGTGTGATTCCATCCTCGGGGTGAACTTCGAGGCAGGGCCCGAAAACGAGGTTCATCTAAAGTGGACTGATATATTTTTGGGGTCTTTTGGAATGGTGGAACGACCCCTGGAGTTCCGCTCGACATTCCTGTTGAGAGTGTGTACTCTCGCTGTGTGACGGGAACGCTAGAATCCATTCCTGAAGAAGCAGAAAAGGAACCCTCATCTGGAGCAGAGGAGTGTGAAATGGGGCCCCACTTGATTTGTGGTGGGTCCTCACTATTCCTCTCGAGTTGGAACGGGTATGTCAGGGAACTTCTTGAGTTGGAGGAAGGGTGTGAAGGACCCTTTGTGGTTCAGTAGGAAAGGCGTGATTTCTCTCAGGATGCTGCTGCAGAAAACGGCCTTATCTTTCCTGGAGGGGAGAACCTCCTGGTTTTCCTCGAGTTTAGGCAGTGCCTCTCGAGTTACGACGGGGCCCTCAGGGACCCGCTCGGGTGGCCTCAGGAAAGGCGATTCTCTGTGCCAGTTGAGAGTAGCCCCTCGGGTTTACTCTCCAGTCATTGCCAGGTCTTAAGTCCCTCTCTGGAGCCGAAACTGGAACCTCATGTTTCCTCTCCAGTGCTGGCATGGATCTTGGGGTACCTCTGGAGTCTTCCCAGGGGAGTCAGGCCTGGTCTCCTGTGGTCACGTGCACTTCCTCTTTCCTCATGAGCTATAGAAGCAGTGTCAGGGTTCCCATCGAGTTGAGCCAGGGATCTCTGTCTTTCCCTCGAGATGCCACAGGGCTGTGGATTGAACCACTGTGGTGTGAGACGATACGCGGGTGACACTCGAGGTAGTGCAGGGAAATCACGTTCATCTGGAGTGGACTGAGACATCTATGGGACTTTTAGTATGGTGGCCTGACCCCAGGAGACATCCGCTTTGCTGTTGAGAGCGCCACCTCTTGAGATGCGATGGGAATGGCGGGAATTCTTTCCCGACGAAGTGGGAAAGGGACCCTCAATTCGAGATCACGGTGGGGAAACGGGGCTCCTACTGAGTTGTGCTGGGCCCCTCCGTTTCCACCAATGTGGGGACCACTATGTCGGGGAATTTCTTGAGTTGCAGCAAGGGTGGGAAGCACCCTTGCGAGGTTCAAGAGAGAAGGCGTGATTTCCCTCGAGATGCCGACGCAGAAAAGGCCTCATCTCGCCTGCAGGGTAGAACCTCCTGGTTTTTCTCGAGTTGTGGAAAGTCCCTCTCAATTTACGACGGGACCTCAGCGACCCGGTGGCGTGGCCTCAGGAAAGACCGGCCTCCATGCGAGTTGCGAGGGACCCCTCGGGATTCCTCTCCAGTCATGTCGGTTCCTAAGTTCTTGGCTGGAACTGCGGCCAGAACCTGAGGTTTCTTCTCCAGTGCTGACATGGATCTTGGGGTTCCTCTGGAGTCTCCACAGGAAAGTCAGGACTCTTCTCGAGTGCAGACATACACGTCTGTTTTCCTTCCGAGCAGTAGGAGCAATATGAGGCTTCCCTACGAGTTGACACAGGAATCTGTGGCTTTTCCTCGCGGTGCCACAGGGCTGTCGCACGTGCCACAGTGCTGTGATTCGATGCTCGGTGTTACCTTCAAGGCAGGGTAGGGAAATCAGGTTCACCTGGAGTAGACTGCGACATTTGGGGGTCCTTTGGAATGGTGGCACGTCCCCTGGAGTCCCTCTCGATATTCCTGTTGAGAGCACGTCTTCTTGCTGTGCAATGGTAAATCCAGAATCCTTTCCCGATGAAGCAGGGAAGGGAACCCTCGTATGTAGAGGATGAGGGAGAATGGGGGCCCCTCTTGAGTTGTCATGGGATCCTCACTATTCCTCTTGAGTAGAGACGGGTATGTCGGGGAACTTCTTGAGTTGCAGCAAGGGTGTGAAGGACCCTTTGTGGTTCAGGAGGAAAGGCGTGATTTCTTTCAGGATGCCACTGACGAAAACGGCCTTATATCGCCTGGAGGGGAGAACCTCCAGGTTTTTCTCGAGTTGGGGCAGGTAGCTCTCGAGTTACGACGGGGGCCTCAGGGACCCACTCGCATGGCCTCAGGAAAGGCGATTCTCTGTGCGAGTTGAGAGTAGCCCCTCGGGATTCCTCTCCAGTCAGTGCCGGGTCCTAAGTCCCCGTCTGAAGCCAAAACTGGAACCTCATGTTTCCTCTCCAGTGCTGGCATGGATCTTGGGGTTCCTCTGGCGTCTCCCCAGGATAGTCAGGGCTGGTCTCCTGTGGTTGCATGCAAGTCCGTTTTCCTACCGAGCTGTAGCAGCAGTGTCAGTGTTCCCTTCGAGTTGACCGAGGGATTTCTGTCTTTCCCTCTAGATGCCACAAATCTGTGGAACGAGCCACCGTGGTGTGAGGCGATACGCGGGTGACACTCGAGATAGTGCAGGGAAATCACGTTAATCTGTAGTAGACTGAGACATCTATGGGACTTTTAGTATGGTGGCCCAACCTCAGGAGAACTCCACTTTCCTGTTGAGAAATCCACCTCCCACCCAATGAAGCCGGGAAGGGAACCCTCATCTGTAGCGGATGAGGGGGAAAGGCTGTCTCTTATACACATCTAGATGTGTATAAGAGACAGGACTGAGACATTTGGGGGTCTTTTGAATAGTGGCACATGGGACTTTTAGTATGGTGGCCGACCTCAGGAGAACTCCACTTTCCTGTTGAGAAATCCACCTCCCTGAGATGCGACGGGAATGGCGGAAATTCTTTCCCGACGAAGCAGGGAAAGGGACCCTCATCTCGAGCTCACGGTGGGGAAACGGGGCTCCTCCTGAGTTGTGCTGGGACCCTCGGTGTTCCACCAATGTGGGACGGGTATGTCTGGTAATTTCTTGAGTTGCAGCAAGGCTGGGAAGGACCCTTGCGAGGTTCAAGAGAGAAGGCGTGATTTCCCTCGAGTTGCCGCAGCAGAAAAGGGCCTCATCTCGCCTGCAGGGGTGAACCTCCTGGTTTTCTCAAGTTGTGGAAAGTTCCTCTAAATTGACGACGGGGACCTCAGCAACCCGCCTGCATGGCCTCAGGAAAGACCAGCCTCCACACGAGTTGTGAGGGGCCCCTTGAGATTCCACTCCAGTCATGTCAGTTCCTAAGTCCTTGGCTGGAACTGCGGCCAGAACCTGAGGTTTCCTCTCCAGTGCTGACATGGATCTTGGGGTTCCTCTGGAGTCTCCACAGGAGAGTCAGGACTCTTCTCAAGTGGAGACATTCACATCCGTTTTCCTCCCGAGCTATAGAAGCAATGTCAGGCTTCCCTACGAGTTGACACAGGGATCTGTGGCTTTTCCTCAAGGTGCCACAGGGCTGTCACACGGGCCACAGTGGTGTAATTTGATGCTCGATGTGACCATCGAGGCAAGGTAGGGCAATCAGGTTCATCTGGAGTAGGCTGCGATATTTAGGGGTCTTTTGGAATGGTGGCACGTCCCCTGGAGTCCCTCTCGACATTCCTGTTGAGAGCACGTCATCTTGCTGTGCAATGGGAAAGCCAGAATCCTTTCCCGATGAAGCAGGGAAGGAACCCTCATCTGGAGCAGAGGAGGGTGAAAAGGGGCCCCTCTTGATTTGTTGTGGGACCCTCACTATTCCTCTCGAGTGGAGACAGTTATGTCGGGGAACTTCTTCAGTTGCAGCAAGGGTGTGAAAGACCCTTTGTGGTTCAGGAGGAAAGGCGTGATTTCTTTCATGATGCCGCAGCAGAAAACGTCCTTATCTCGCCTGGAGGGGAGAACCTCCTGGTTTTTCTCGAGTTGCGGCAGGTCCCTCTCGAGTTACGACGGGGTCCTCAGGGTCAAGCTCGCGTGGCCTCAGGAAATGTGATTCTCCGTGCGAGTTGAGAGTAGCCCCTCGGGATTCCTCTCCAGTCAGTGCCGGGTCCTAAGTCCCCATCTGGAGCTGAAACTGGAACCTCATATTTCCTCTCCAGTGATGGCATGGATCTTAGGGTTCCTCTGGAGTCTCACCAGGGGAGTCAGGTCTGGTCTCCTGTGGTTATGTGCATGTCTTCTTTCCTCCCGAGTCGTAACAGCAGTGTCAGGCTTCCCGTGGAGTTGACCCAGGGATCTCTGTCTTTCCCTCAAGATGCCACAGGGCTGTGGAATGAGCCACTGTGGTTTGAGGTGGTACGCGAGTGACACTCGAGGTAGTTCAGGGAAATCATGTTCATCTGGAGTCGACTGAGACATCTATGGGACTTTTAGTATGGTGGCCTGAACCCAGGGGAACTCTGCTTTCCTGTTGAGAGCGCCACCTCTTGGGATGCGAGGGGAAAGGCGGGAATTCTTTCCCGACAAAGCAGGGAAAGGGACCCTAATCTCGAGCTCACGGTGGGGAAACGGGGTTCCTCCTGAGTTGTGCTGGGACCCTCGGTGTTCAATGAATGTGGGGACGGGTAAGTCGGGGAATTTCTTGAGTTGCAGAAAGGGTGGGAAGGACTCTTGTGAAGTTCAAGAGAGAAGGCGTGATTTCCCTCGAGATACCACAGCAGAAAAGGGCCTCATCTCGCCTGCAGGGGAGAACCTCCTGGTTTTTCTCGAGTTGTGGAAAGTCCCTCTCAATTCTTGAAGGGGACCTCAGTGACCCGCTGGCTTGGCCTCAGGAAAGACCAGCTTCAATGCGAGTTGCGAGGGGCCTCTCGGGATTCCTCTCCAATCATGTCAGTTCCTACGTCCTTGGCTGGAACTGCGGCCAGAACCTGAGCATCCCTCTCCAGTGCTGACATGGATCTTGGGGTTCCTCTGGAGTCTCCACAGGAGAGTCAGGACTCTTCTCGAATGGAGACATAACGGCCGTGTTCCGCCCGAGCTGTCGCAGCAATGTGAGTCTTCCCTACGCATTGACACAGGGATCTGTGGCTATTCCTTGAGGAGCCACAGGGCTGTTGCACATGCCACAGCGGTGTGATTCGATGCTCGGTGTGACCTTCGAGACAGGGTAGTGAAATTAGGTTCATCTGGAGTGGACTGCGACATTTGGGGGTCCTTTGGAATGGTGGCACGTCCCCTGCAGTCCCTCTCAACATTCCTGTTGAGAGCTCATCATCTTGCTGTGAAACGGGAAAGCCAGAATCCTTTCCCGATGAAGCAGGGAAGGGAACCCTCATCTGTAGTGGATGAGGGGGAAAGGAGGCCCCTCTTGAGTTGTGGTGGAACCCTCAGTGTTCCTCTGGAGTGGAGACGGGTATGTCAGGAACTTCTTGAGTTGCAGCAAGGATGTGAAGGACCCTGTGAAGTTCAGGAAGGAAAGAGGTATTTGTCTCGGGATGCCACAGCAGAAAACGTTCTCAACTCTCCTGGAGGGGAGAACCTTATAGTTTTTCTCGAGTAGCGGCAGGTCCTTCTCAAGGTACGATGGGGACCTCAGGGACCCACTCGCGTGGCCTCAGGAAATGCCAGTCTCCGTGCTAGTTGAGAGTGGCCCCTCGGGATTCCTCTCCTGTCTGTGCCGGGTCCTGAGTCCCTGTCTGGAGCCAAAGCTGGAACCTGAGGTTTCCTCTCCACATCTGACATGGATCTTGGGGTTCCGCTGGAGTCTCCACAGGAGAATTAGGCCTTGTTTCCTGTGGTTACATGCAAGTCCGTTTTCCTCCCGAACTGTAGCAGCAGTGTCAGGCTTCCAGACGAGTGGACACAGGGATCTGTGGCTTTCCCTCGAGATTCCACAGGGCTCTCGCACATGCCACCGTGGTGTGATTCGATCCTCG
>SJYT01033730.1:29208-53171 GCA_006410635.1 Cephalophus harveyi
GGTGACCTTCGAGGCAGGGCACGAAAACCAGGTTCATCTGAAGTGGACTGAGATATTTGGGGGTGTTTTGGAATGGTGGAACGACCCCTGGAGTTCCTCTCGACATTTCTGTTGAGAGCACGTCATCTTGCTGTTCAACGGGAAAGCCTGAATCCTTTCCCGATGAAGCAGGGCAGGGAACCCTCATCTGTAACGGATGAGGGGGAAAGGGGGCCCCTCTTGAGTTGTGGTGGAACCCTCAGTGTTCCTCTGGAGTGGAGACGGGTATGTCAGGAACTTCTTGAGTTGCAGCAAGGGTGTGAAGGACCATTTGAGGTTCAGGAGGGAAGGAGTGATTTCTCTCGGGATGCCACAGCAGAAAACATTCTCATCTCGCCTGGAGGGGACAACCTTATGGTTTTTCTCGAATAGCAGCAGGTCCTTCTCAAGTTTCGACTCGGACATCAGGTACCCGCTGGGGTGGCCTCAGGAAATGCCAGTCTCCGTGCGAGCTGAGAGCGGCCCCTCGGGATTCCTCTCCTGTCTGTGCCGGGTCCTGAGTCCCTGTCTGGAGCCGAAGCTGGAACATGAGGTTTCATCTCCACATCTGGCATGGATCTAGGGGTTCCGCTGGTGTCTCCACAGGAGAGTTAGGCCTCGTCTCCTGTGGTAACATGCAAGTCTGTTTTCCTCCCGAGCTGTAGCAGCAGTGTCCGGCTTCCAGACGAGTGGACACAGGTATCTGTGGTTTCCCTCGAGATTCCACAGGGCTCTCGCACGTGCCACCGTGGTGTGATTCGACCCTCGGGGTGACCTTCGAGGCAGGGCAAGAAAACCAGGTTCATCTGAAGTGGACTGAGATATTTGGGGGTCTTTGGGAATGGTGGAATGACCCGTGGATTTCCTCTCGACATTTCTGTTGAGAGTGTGTCCTCTGGCTGTGCGACGTGAATGCCAGAATCCATTGCTGACGAAGCAGGGAAGGAACCCTCAACTGGAGCAGAGGAGGGTGAAAGGGGTCCCCTCTTGATTTGTGGTGGGACCCTCACTATTCCTCTCGAGTGGAGACGGGTATGTCGGGGAACTTCTTGAGTTGCAGCAAGGGTGTGAAGGACCCTTTGTGATTCAGAGAAGCAGGGAAGGAACCCTCAACTGGAGCAGAGGAGGGTGAAAGGGGTCCCCTCTTGATTTGTGGTGGGACCCTCACTATTCCTCTCGAGTGGAGACGGGTATGTCGGGGAACTTCTTGAGTTGCAGCAAGGGTGTGAAGGACCCTTTGTGGTTCAGGAGGAAAGGCGTGATTTCTTTCAGGATGGCGCTAAAGAAAACGGCCTTATCTCGCCCGGAGGGTATAACCTCCTGGTTTTTCTCGAGTTGCGGCAGGTCCCTCTCGATTTACGATGGGGCCCTCAGGGACCCACTCGAGTGGCCTCATGAATTGCGAATCTCTGTGCGAGTTGAGAGTAGCCCCTCGGGATTCCTCTCCAGTCAGTGCCGGGTCCTAAGTCCCTGTCTGGAGCCGAAACTGGAACCTCATGTTTCGGCTCCAGTGCTGGCATGGATCTTGGGGTTCCTCTGGAGTCTCCCCAGGGGATTCAGGCCTGGTCTCCGGTGGTTACGTGCACGTCCTCTTTCCTCCCAAACTGTAGCAGCAGTGTCAGGGTTCCCGTCGATTTGACCCAGGGATCTCTGTCTTTCCCTCGAGATGCCACAGGGCTGTGGAATGAGCCACCCTGGTGTGAGTCGATATGAGGGTGACCCTCGAGGTAGTGCAGGGAAATCACATTTATCTGGAGTGGACTGAGACATCTATGGGACTTTTAGTATGGTGGCCCGACCCCAAGAGAAGTCCACTTTCCTGTTGAGGGCGCCACCTCTTGAGATGCGATGGGAATGGCGGGAATTCTTCCAGACGAAGCAGGGAAAGGGACCCTCATCTCGAGCTGATGGTGGGGAAACGGGGCTCCTCCTGAGTTATGTTGGGACCCTCGGTGTTCCACCAGTGTGGGGACGGGTATGTCGGGGAATTTCTTGAATTGCAGCAAGGGTGGGAAGGACCCTTGTGAGGTTCAAGAGAGAAAGCGTGATTTCCCTCGAGATGCCGCAGCAGAAAAGGGCCTCATCTCGCCTGCAGGGGAGAATCTCCTGGTTTTTCTCGAGTTGCGGAAAGTCCTGCTCAATTTGCGATGGGGACCTCATCGACCAGCTGGCGTGGCCTCATGAAAAACCAGCCTCCATGCGAGTTGTGAAGGGCCCCTCGGGTTTCCTCTCCAGTCATGTCGGTTCCTAAGCCCTTGGATGGAAGTGCGGTGAGAACCTGAGGTTTCCTCTCCAGTGCTGACATGGATCTTGGAGTTCCTCTGGAGTCGCCCCAGGCGAGACAGGCCTGGCCTCCTGTGGTTATGTGCATGTCCTCTTTCCTCCCGAGCTGTAGCAGCATTGTCAGGGTTCCCGTCGTTGACCAAGGGATCTCTGTCTTTCCCTCGATTTGCCACAGGGCTGTAGAATGAGCCTCTGTGGTGTGAAGCGATACGCAGGTGACAATCGAGGTAGTGCAGGGAAATCACGTTCATCTGAAGTGGGCTGAGACATCTATGGGACTTTTAGCATGGTGGCCCAACCCCAGGACAACTCCGCTTTCCTGTTGAGATCGCCACATCTTGAGAAGCGACGGGAATGGCAGCAATTCTTTCCCGAAGAAGCAGGGAAAGGACCCTCATCTCAAGCTCACGGTGGGGAAACGGGGCTCCTCCTGAGATGTGCTGGGACCCTCGGTGTTCCACCAATGTGGGGACGGGTATGACAGGGAAATTCTTGAGATGCAGCAAGGGTGGGAAGGACCCTTGCGAGGTTCAAGAGAGAAGGCGTGATTTCCCTCCAGATGCCACAGCAGAAAAGGGCCTCATCTCGCCTGCAGGGGAGAACCTCCTGGTTTTTCTCGAGTTACGGAAAGTCCGTCTCAATTGACGACGGGGACCTCAGTGACCCACAGGCGTGGCCTCAGGAAAGACCAACCTCCATGCGAGTTTCGAGGGGCCCCTCGGGATTCCTCTCCAGTCATGTCGGTTCCTACCTCCTTGGCTGGAACTGTGGCGAGGACCTGAGGTTTCCTCTCCAGTGCTGACATGGATCTTGGGTTTCCTCTGGAGTCTCCCCAGGAGAGTCACGACCCTTCTCGAGTGGAGACATACACGTCCATATTCCTCCCGAGCTCTAGGAGCAAAGTGAGTCTTCCCTACGAGTTGACACAGGGATCTGTGGCTTTTCCTCGTGGTGCCATAGGGCTGTCACACATGCCACAGTGGTGTGATTCGATGCTCGGTGTGACCTTAGAGGCAGGGTAGGGAAATCAGGTTCATTTTGAGTGGACTGTGACATTTGGGGGTCCTTTGGAATGGTGGCACGTCCCCTGGAGTCCCTCTCGACTTTCCTGTTGAGAGCACGTCATCTTGCTGTGCAATGGGAAAGCCAGAAACCTTTCCCGATGAAGCAGGGAAGGGAACCCTCATCTGTAGTGGATGAGGGGGAAAGGGGGCCCCTCTTGAGTTGTGTTGGGACCCTCTATGTTCCTCTCGAGTGAAGATGGGTATGTCGTGGAACTTCTTGAGTTGCAGCAAGGATGTGAAGGACCCTGTGAAGTTCAGGAAGGATGGAGGTATTTCTCTCAGGATGCCGCAGCAGAAAATGTCCTCATCTCGCCTGGAGGGGAGAACCTCCTCGTTGTTCTTGAGGTGCGGCAGGTCCCTCTCGAGTTACGACAGGGCCCTCAGGGACCCGCTCACATGGCCTCAGGAAATTCGATTCTCTGTGCGAGTTGAGAGTAGCCCCTCGGGATTACTCTCCAGTCAGTGCCGGGTCCTAAGTCCCCGTCTGGAGCTGAAACTGGAACCTCATGTTTCGGCTCCAGTGCTGGCATGAATTTTGGTGTTTCTCTGGAGTCTGCCCAGGGGAGTCAGGTCTGGACTCCTTGGTTACATGCACGTCCTCTTTCCTCCCGAGTCGTAGCAGCAGTGTCAGGGTTCCCGTCGTGATGACCCAGGGATCTCTGTCTTTCCCTCGAGATGCCACAGGGCTGTGGAAGGAGCCACCGTGGTGTGAGGCAATACGCGGGTGACACTCGAGGTAGTGCAGGGAAATCACGTTCATCTGGAGTGGACTGAGACATCTATGGGACTTTTAGTATGGTGGCCCGACCCCAGGAGAACTCTGCTTTCCTGTTGAGAGCGCCACCTCTTGAGATGTGACGGGAATGGTGGGAATTCTTTCCTGACGAAGCAGGAAAAGGGACCCTCATCTCGAGCTGACAGTGGGGAAACGGGGCTCCTCCTGAGTTGTGCTGGGACCCTCGGTGTTCCACCAATGTGGGGACGGGTATGTCNGCCACCTCTTGAGATGTGACGGGAATGGTGGGAATTCTTTCCTGACGAAGCAGGAAAAGGGACCCTCATCTCGAGCTGACAGTGGGGAAACGGGGCTCCTCCTGAGTTGTGCTGGGACCCTCGGTGTTCCACCAATGTGGGGACGGGTATGTCGGGGGATTTCTTGAGTTGCAGCAAGGGTGGGAAGGACCCTCGTGAGGTTCAGGAGAGAAAGCGTGAATGCCCTTGAGATGCCGCAGCAGAAAAGGGCCTCATCTCGCCTGCCGGGGAGAACCTCCTGGTTTTTCTCGAGTTGCGGAAAGTCCCTCTCAATTGACGACGGGGACCTCAGCGACCCGCTGGCTTGGCCTTAGGAAAGACCAGCCTCCATGGAGTTGCGAGAGGCCCCTCGGGATTCCTCTTCAGTCATGTCGGTTCCTACATCCTTGGCTGGAACTGCGGCCAGAACCGGAGGTTTCCTCTCCAGTGCTGACATGGATCTTGAGGTTCCTCTGGAGTCTCCACCGGAGAGTCAGAACTCTTCTCGAGTGGAGACATACACGTCCGTTATCCTCCCAAGCTGTAGGAGCAATGTGAGGCTTCCCTACGAGTTGACACAGGGATCTGTGGCTTTTCCTCGAGGTGCCACAGGGCTGTCGCATGTGCCACAGTGGTGTGATTCGATGCTCGGTGTGACCTTCGAGTAAAGGTAGGGAAATCAGGTTCATCTGGAGTGGACTGCGACATTTGGGGGTCCTTTGGAATGGTGGCACGTCCCCTGGAGTCCCTCTTGACATTCCTGTTGAGAGCATGTCATCTTGCTGTGCCTTGGGAAAGGAGAATCCTTTCCTGATGAAGCAGGGAAGGGAACCCTCATCTGTAGCAGATAAGGGGGAAGGGGGGCCCCACTTGAGTTGTGATGGGACCCTCAGTGTTCCTCTCGAGGGGAGACTGGTATGTCAGGAACTTCTTGAGTTGCAGCAAGGGTGTGAAGGACCCTTTGAGGTTCAGAAGGGAAGGAGCGATTTCTTTTGGGATCCCGCAGCAGAAAACGTCCTCATCTCGCCTGCAGGGGAGAACCTTATGGTTTTTCTCGCTTAGCGGCAGGTCCTTCTCAAGTTACGACGGGGACCTCAGAGACCCGCTCGCGTGGCCTCAGGAAATGCCAGTCTCTGTTCGAGTTGAGAGCGACCCCTCGGGATTCCTCTCCTGTCTGTGCCGGTCCTGAGTCCCTGTCTGAAGCCGAAGCTGGAACCTGAGGTTTCCTCTCCACATCTGGCATGGATCTGGGGGTTCTGCTGAAGTCTCAACAGCAGATTTAGGCCTCATCTCCTGTGGTTGCATGCAAGTCCGTTTTCCTCCCGAGCTGTAGCAGCAGTGTCAGGCTTCCAGACGAGTGGACACAGGGATCTGTGACTTTCCCTCGAGATTCCACAGGGCTCTCGCATATGCCACCCTAGTGTGATTCGATCCTTGGGGTGACCTTTGAGGCAGGGCACGAAACGCAGATTCATCTGAAGTGGACTGAGATATTTGGGGGTCTTTTGGAATGGTGGAATGACCCCTGGAGTTCCTCACGACATTCCTGTTGAGAGTGTATCCTCTTACTGTGCGACGGGAACGGCACAATCCATTCCTGACAAAGCAGTCAAGGAACCGTCATCTGGAGCAGAGGAGGGTGAAAGGGGGCCCCTCTTGATTTGTGGTGGGACCCTCACTATTCCTCTCGAGTGGAGATGAGTATGTCAGGGAACTTCTTGAGTTGCAGCAAGGGTGTGAAGGACCTTTTGTAGTTCACGAGGAAAGGTGTGATTTCTTTCAGGATGCCGTTGCAGAAAACGGCCTTATCTCGCCTGGAGGGGAAAACCTCCTGGTTTTTCTCGAGTTGCGGCAGGTCGCTCTCGAGTTACGACGGGCCTCTCAGGGACCTGCTCGCGTGGCCTCAGGAAAGGCGATTCTCTGTGCGAGTTGAGAGTAGCCTCTCGGGATTCCTCTCCAGTCAGTGTCGGGTCTTACGTCCCGTCTGCAGCCAAAACTAGAACCTCATGTTTCCTCTGCAGTGCTGGCATGGATCTTGGGGTTCCTCTGGAGTCTCCACAGGGGAGTCAGGCCTGGTCTCCTGTGCTTACGTGCACGTCCTCTTTCCTCCCGAGCTGTAGCAGCAGTGTCAGGATTCCCGTCGAGTTGACCCAGGGATCTCTGTCTTTCCCTCGAGATGCTACAGGGCTGTGGAATGAGTCACCATGGTGTGAGGCGATAAGCGGATGACACTCGAGGGAGTGCAGGGAAATCACGTTCATCTGGAGTGAACTGAGACATCTATGGGAATTTTAGTATGGTGGCCTGACCCTGGCAGACCTCCTCTTTCCTGTTGAGAGCGTCACCTCCTGAGATGTGACAGGATAGGCTGGAATTCTTTCGTGACGAAGGAGGGAAAGGGACCCTCATCTCGAGCTCACGGTGTGGAAACGGGGCTCCTCCTGAGTTGTGCTGGGACCCTCGGTGTTCCACCAATGTGGGGACGGGTATGTCGGGGAAATTTATTGAGTTGCAGCAAGGGTGGGAAGGACCCTTGCGAGGTTCAAGAGAGAAAGCGTGTTTTCCCTCGAGATGCCGCAGCAGAAAAGGGCCTCATCTCGCCTGCAGGGGAGAACCTCTTGGTTTTTCTCGAGTTGCAGAAAGTCCCTCTCAATTGACGACGGGGACGTCAGCTACCCACTGGCGTGGCCTCACGAAAGAACAGCCTCCATGCGAGTTGCGAGGGGCCCCTCGGGATTCCTCTCCAGTCATGGCGGTTCCTAAGTCCTTGGCTGAAACTGCGGCCAGAACCTGAGGATTCCTCTCCAGTGTTGCGATGGATCTTGGGGTTCCTCTGGAGTCTCCACAGGAGAGTCAGGACTCTTCTCGAGTGGAGACATACATGTCCGTTTTCCTCCCGAGCTGTAGGAGCAATGTGAGGCTTCCCTACGAGCTGACACAGGGATCTGTGGCTTTTTCTCATGGTGCCACAGGGCTGTCGCACATGCCACAGTGGTGTGATTCGATGCTCAGTGTGACCTTCGAAGCAGGGTAGGGAAATCAGGTTCATCTACAGTGGACTGCGACATTTGGGGGTCCTTTGGAATGGTGGCACGTCCCCTGGAGTCCCTCTCAACATTCCTGTTGAGAGCATGTCATCTTGCTGTGCGATTGGTAATGCAGAATCCTTTCCCAATGAAGCAGGGAAGGGAACTCTCATCTGTAGCGAATGAGGGGGAAAGAGGGCCCCTCTTGAGTGGTGGTGGGACCCTCAGTGTTCCTCTCGAGTGGAGATGGATATGTCAGGAACCTCTTGAGTTGCAGCAAGGATGTGAAGGACCCTTTGAGTTTCAGGAGGGAAGGAGTGATTTCTCTCGGGATGCCGCAGCGGAAAACGTCCTCATCTCGCCTGGAGGCGGGAACCTCATGGTTTTTCTCGAGTAGCGGCAGGTCCTTCTCAAGTTACGACGGGGACCTCAGGGACTCGTTCTCATGGCCTCAGGAAATGCCAGTCTCCGTGCGAATTGAGAGTGGACCCTCGGGATTCCTCTCCTGTCTATGCCAGGTCCTGAGTCCCTGTCTGGAGCCAAAGCTGGAACCTGAGGTTTCCTCTCCACATCTGGCATGGATCTTGGGGTTCCACTGGAATCACCACAGGAGAGTTAGGCCTCGTTTTCTGTGGTTACATGCAAGTCTGTTTTCCTCCCGAGGTGTAGCAGCAGTGCCATGCTTCCAGACGAGTGGACACAGGGATCTGTGGCTTTCCCTCGAGATTATACAGGGCTCTTGCATGTGCCACCGAGATGTGATTTGATCCTCGTGGGGACGTTCGAGGCAGGGCATGATAACCAGGTTCATCTGAAGTGGACTTAGATATTTGGAGGTATTTTGGAACGGTGGAACGACCCCTGAAGTTCCTCTCGACATTCCTGTTGAGAGTGTGTCCTCTTGCTGTGCAACGGGAATGCCAGAATCCATTCCTGACGAAGCAGAGAAAGAACCCTCATCTGGAACAGAGGAGGGTGAAAGGGGGCCCCTCTTGATTTGTGGTGGGACCCTCACTATTCCTCTCGAGTGGAGACGGGTATATCGGGGAACTTCTTGTGTTGCAGCAAGTGTGTGAAGGTCCCTTTGTGGTTCAGGATGAAAGGCGTGATTTCTTTCAGGATGCCGCTGCAGAAAACGGCCTTATCTCGCCTGGAGGGGAGAACCACCTGGTTTTTCTCGAGTTGCGGCAGGTCCCTCTCAAGTTACGACGTGGCCCTCAGGGACCCTCTCGCGTGGCCTCAGGAAAGGCAATTCTCTGTGCGAGTTGAGAGTAGCCCCTCAGGATTCCTCTCCAGTCATGTCGGTTCCTCAGTCCTTGGCTGGAACTGTGGCCAGAACCTGAGGTTTCCTCTCCAGTGCTGACATGGGTCTTGGGGTTCCTCTGGAGTCTCCACAGGAGAGTCAGGATTCTTCTCGAGTAGAGACATACACGTCCATTTTCCTCCCAAGCTGTAGGAACAATGTGTGGCTTCCCTACAAATTGACACAGGGATCTGTGGCTTTTCCTCGAGGTGCCACAGGGCTGTCGCACTTTTCACAGTGGTGTGATTCGATGCTCGGGGTGACCTTCGAGGCAGAGTAAGGAAATCAGGTTCCTATGGAGGGGACTGCGAAATTTGGGGGTCCTTTGGAATGGTGGCACGTCCCCTGGAGTCCCTCTCGACATTTCTGTAAGAGCACGTCATCTTGCTGTGCGACGGGATAGCCAGAATCCTTCCCCAATGAAGCAGTGAAGGGAACCCTCATCTGTAGCGGATGAGGGGGAAAGGGGGCCCCTCTTGAATTGTGGTGGGACCCTCAGAGTTCCTCTCGAGAGGAGATGGGTATTTCAGGAACTTCTTGAGTTTCAGCAAGGATGTGAAGGACCCTTTGAGGTTCAGTAGGGAAGGAGTGATTTCTCTCGGGATGCCGCAGCAGAAAACGTCCTCATTTCGCCTGCAGGGGAGAACCTTATGGTTTTGCTCGAGTAGCGGGAAGACCTTCTCTAGTTACGACGGGGACATCAAGGACGCCCTTGCGTGGCCTCAGGAAAGGCCAAGGTCCGTGCGAGTTGACAGCGGCCCCTCGGGATTCCTCTCCTGTCTGTGGCGGGTCCTGAGTCCCTGTCTGGAGCTGAAGCTGGAACCTGAGGTTTCTTCTCCACATCTGGCATGGATCATGGGCTTCCACTGGAGTCTCCACAGGAGAGGTAGGCCTCGTCTCCTGTGGTTACATGCACGTCCGTTTTCCACCCGAAGTGTAGCAGCAGTGTCAGGCATTCAGACGAGTGGATACAGGGATCTGTGGCTTTCCCTTGAGATTCCACAGGGCTCTCGCACGTGCCACTGTGGTGTGATTCGATCCTCGGTGTGACCTTCGAGGCAGGGCACAAAAACCAGGTTCATCTGAAGTGGACTGAGATATTTGGGAGTCTTTTGGAATGGTGGAACGACCCCTGGAGTTCCTCTCGACGTTTCTGTTGAAAGTGTGGCCTGTTGCTGTGAGATGGGAACGCCAGAATCCATTCCTGACGAAGCAGGGAAGGAACCCTCATCTGGACCAGTAGGTGAACGGGGGCCCCTCTTGATCTGTGGTGGGATCCTCACTATTCCTCTCGAGTGGACACGGGTATGTTGGGGAGCTTCTTGAGTTGCAACAAGGGTGTGAAGGACCCTTTCTGGTTCAGTAGGAACGGCGTGATTTCTTTCAGGATGCCGCTGCAGAAAACGGCCTTATCTCGCCTGGAGGGGAGAACCTCCTGGTTTTTCTCGTGTTGCGGCAGGTCTCTCTCGAATTACGATGGGGCCCTCAGGCACCCTCTCGTGTGGCCTCAGGAAAGGCAATTCTCTTTGCGAGTTGAGAGAAGCTACTCGGGATTCCTCTCCAGTCAGTGCCGGGTCCAAAGACCCCATCTGGAGAAGAAACTGGAACCTCATGTTTCCTCTCCAGTGCTGGCATGGATCTTGGGATTCCTCTGGAGTCTCCCCAGTGGCGTCATGCCTGGTCTCTTGTGGTTACGTGCACGTCCTCTTTCCTCCCGAGCTGTAGCAGCAGTGTCAGGGTTCATGTCGAGTTGACCCAGGTATCTCTGTCTTTCCGTCGAGATACCACAGTGCTGTGGAATGAGTCACCATGGCGTGAGGCGATACACGGGTGACACACGAGGTAGTGCAGGGAAATCACCTTCATCTGGAGTGGACTGAGACATCTATGGGACTTTTAGTATGATGGCCCGACCACAGGAGAACTCGACTTTCCTGTTGAGAGCGCCACATCTTGAGATGCGACGGGAATGGCGGGAATTCTTTCCCGACGAAGCAGGGAAAGGGACCCTCATCTCGAGCTCACGGTGGGAAAATGGGGCTCCTCCTGAGTTGTGCTGGGACCCTCGGTGTTCCACCAATGTGGGCACGGGTATGTAGGGGAATTTCTTGAGTTGCAGTAAGGGTGGGAAGGACCCTTGCGAGGTTCAAGAGAGAAGGCGTGATTTCCCTCAAGATGCCGCAGCAGAAAAGGGCCTCATCTCGCCTGCAGGTGCGAACATCCTGGTTTTTCTCGAGTTGCGGAAAGTCCCTTTCAATTGACGACGGGGAAATCAGCGAACAGCTGGCGTTGCCTCAGGAAAGACCAACCTCCATGGGAGTTGAAAGGGGCCCCTCGGGATTCCTCTCCAGTCATGTCATTTCCTAAGTCCTTGGCTGGAACTGTGGCCAGAACCTGAGGTTTCCTCTCCAGTGTTGACATGGATCTTGGGGTTCCTCTGGAGTCTCCACAGGAGAATCAGGACTCTTCTCGAATGGAGACATACACGTCTGTTTTCCTCCCGAGCTGTAGGAGCAATGTGAGGATTCCCTACGAGTTGACACAGGGATCTGTGGCTTTTCCTTGAGGTGCCACAGGGCTGTCTCACGTTCCGCAGTGGTGTGATTCGAAGTTCGGTGTGACCTTCGAGGCAGGGTAAGGAAATCAGGTTCATCTGGAGTGGACTGCAACATTTGAGGTCCTTTGGAATGGTGGCACGTCCCCTGGAGTCCCTCTCGACATTCCTGTTGAAAGCACGTCATCTTGCTGTGCAACGGGAAAGCCAGAATCGTTTCCCGATGAAGCAGGGAAGGGAACCCTCATCTGTAGCGATTATCCTCCCAAGCTGTAGGAGCAAAGATGTGTATAAGAGACAGGGAGTCCCTCTCGACATTCCTGTTGAAAGCACGTCATCTTGCTGTGCAACGGGAAAGCCAGAATCGTTTCCCGATGAAGCAGGGAAGGGAACCCTCATCTGTAGCGGATGAGGGGGAAAAGGGGCCCCTGATGAGTTGTGGTGGGACCCTCAGTGTTCCCCTCGGGTGGAGAAGGGTATGTCAGGGATTTCTTGAGTTGCAGCAATGGTGTGAAGGACCCTTTGTGGTTTAGGAGGAAAGGCGTGATTCCTTTCAGGATGCCGCTGCAGAAAACGGCCTTATCTCGCCTGGAAGGGAGAACCTCCTGGTTTTTCTCGAGTTGCGGCAGGATCTTTCCTCCCGAGCTGTAGCAGCAGTGTCAGGGTTCCCGTCGAGATGACCCAGGGATCTCTGTCTTTCCCTCGAGATGCCACAGGGCTGTGGAATGAGCCACCATGGTGTGAGGCGATACGCGGTTGACACTTGAGGTATTGCAGGGAAATCACGTTCATCTGGAGTTGACTGAGACATCTATGGGTCTTTTAGTATGGTGACCCGACCCCAGGAGAACTCCGCTTTCCTGTTGAGAGCGCCACCTCTTGAGATGCGACGGGAATGGCGGGAATTCTTTCCCGATGAAGCAGGGAAAGGGAACCTCATCTCGAGCTCATGGTGGGGAAACGGGGCTCCTCCTGAGTTGTGCTGGGACGCTCGGTGTTCCACCAATGTTGGGACGGGTATGTCGGTGAATTTCTTGAGTTGCAGTAAGGGTGGGAAGGACCCTTGTGAGGTTCAAGAGAGAAGGCTTGATTTCCCTCGAGATGCCACAGCCAAAAATGGCCTCATCTCGCCTGCAGGGGAGAACCTCCTGCTTTTTCTCGAGTTGCAGAATGTCCCTCACAATTGACGATGGGGACCACAGCGACCCGCTGTCCCGGCCTCGGGAAAGACTGGCCTCCATGATAGTTGTGAGGGACTTCTCGGGATTCCTCTCCAGTCATGTCGGTTCCTACGTCCTTGGCTGGAACTGTGGCAGGAACCTGAGGTTTCCTCTCCAGTGCTGACATGGATCTTGGGGTTCCTCTGGAGTCTCCACAGGAGAGTCAGGACTCTTCTCGAGTGGAGACATACACGTCCGTGTTCCTTCCGAGCTGTAGGAGCCATGTGAGGCTTCCCTACGAGTTGACACAGGGATCTGTGGCATTTACTCAAGGTGCCATAGGGCTGTCGCACGTGACACAGTGGTGTGATTCCATGCTCGGTGTGACTTTCGAGGCAGGATAGGGAAATCAGGTTCATCTGAAGTGGACTTCAAAATTTGTGCGTCCTTTGGAATGGTGGCACGTCCCCTGGAGTCCCTGTCGACATTCCTATTGAGAGCACGTCATCTTGCTGTGCAACGGGAAAGCCAGAATCCTTTCCCGATGAAGCAGGGAAGGGAACCCTCATCTGTAGCGAATGAGGGGGAAAGGGGGCCCCTCTTGAGTTGTGGTGGGACCCTCAGTGTTCCTCTCGAGTGGAGACGGGTATGTCAGGAACTTCTTGAGTTGCAGCAAGGGTGTGAAGGACCCTTTGAGGTTCACGAGGGAAGGAGTGATTTTTCTCAGTATGCCGCATCAGAAAACGTCCTCATCTTGCCTGGAGGGGAGAACCTTATGGTTTTTCTCGTGTAGTGGCAAGTCCTTGTCAAGTTATGATGGGGACCTCAGGGACCGCTCGCGTGGCCTCAGGAAATGCCAGTCTCCGTGAGAGTTGAGAGCGGCCCCTCGGGATTCCTCTCCTGTCTGTGCCGGGTCCTGAGTCCCTGTCTGGGGCCGAAGCTGGAACCTGAGATTTCCTCTCCAAATCTGGCATGGATCTTGGTTTTCCTCTGGCATCTCCTCAGGAGAGTTAGGCCTCGTCTCCTGTGGTTACATGCAAGTCCGTTTTCCTCCCAAGTTGTAGCAGCAGTGTCAGGATTCCAGACGAGTGGACACAGGGATCAGTGGCTTTCCCTCGAGATTCCACAGGGCTCTCGCACATGCCACCATGGTGTGATTCGATCCTCGAGTTGACCTTCGAGGCAAGGCAAGAAAACCAGGTTCATGTGAAGTGGACTGAGATATTTGGGTTTCTTTTGGAATGGTGGAACGACCCCTGTAGTTCCTCTCGACATTCTTGTTGAGAGTGTGTCCTCCTGCTGTGTGACGGGAATGCCAGAATCCATTCCTGACGAAGCAGGGAAGGAACCCTCATCTCTATCAGAGGAGGGTGAACGGGGGCCCTCTTGATTTGTGGTGGGACCCTCACTATTCCTCTCGAGTGGAGACAGGTTTGTCGGGGAACTTCTTGAGTTGCAGCAAGGGTGTGAAGGACCCTTTGTGGTTCAGGAGGAAAGGCGTGATTACTTTCAGGATGCCGCTGCAGAAAACGGCCGTATCTCGCCCAGGGGGAGAACCTCCTGGTTTTATTCGAGTTGCAGCAGGTCCCTCTCAAGTGACGACGGGGCCCTCAAGGACCCGCTCACGTGGCCTCACGAAATGCCAGTCTCTGTGTGAGTTTAGAGAGACCCCTCGGGATTCCTCTCCTGTCTGTGACGAGTCCTAAGTCCCCGTCTGGAGTCGAAACTGGAACCTCATGTTTCCTCTCCAGTGCTGGCATGGATCTTGGGGTTCCTCTGGAATCTCCCCAGGGGAGTCAGGCCTGGTTTTCTGTGGTTATGAGCACGTCATCTTTCCTCCGAGCTGTAGCAGCAGTGTCAGCGTTCCCGTCGAGTTGACCCACGGATCTCCGTCTTTCCCTCCAGATGCCATAGGTCTGTGGAACGAGCCACCGTGGTGTGAGGCGATACACTGGTGACACTCGAAGTTGTGCAGGGAAATCACGTTCATCTGGAGTGGACTGAGACATCTCTGGGACTTTTAGTCTGGTGGCCCGACCCCAGGGGAAGTCCGCATTCCTGTTGAGAGCGTCACCTCTTTAGATGCGACGGGATTGGCGGGAATTCTTTCTGGACGTAGTAGGGAAAGGGACCCTCATCTCGAGCTCACGGTGGAGAAACGGGGCTCCTCCTGAGGTGTGCTGGGACCCTCGGTGTTTGACCAATTTGGGGACGTGTATTCCGGGGAATTTCTTGAGTTGCAGCAAGGGTGGGAAGGACCCTTGCGAGGTTCAAGAGAGAAGGCTTGATATCCCTCGAGATGCCGCAGCAGAAAAGCTCCTAATCTCGCTTGCAGGGGAGAACCTCCTCGTTTTTCTCGAGTTGCAGAAAGTCCCTCTCAATTGACGATGGGAGCTCAGCGACCCGCTGGTGTGGCCTCAGGAAAGACTAGCCTCCATGCGAGGTGCAAGGGGCCCCTCGGGATTCCTCTCCAGTCATGTTGGTTCCTAAGTCCTTGGCTGGTACTGCGGCCAGAATCTGAGGTTTCCTCTCCAGTGCTGACATGGTTCTTGGGGTTCCTCTGGAGTCTCCACAGGAGAGTCAGGACTCTTCTCGAGTGGAGACATACACTTCCGTTTTCCTCCCGAGCTGTAGGAGCAATGTGAGGCTTCCCTACGTGTTGACACAGGGATCTGTGGCTTTTCCTCGAGGTGCCACAGGGCTGTCGCAAGTGCCACAATGGTGTGATTCGATCCTCGGTGTGACCTTCAAGGCAGGGTAGGGAAATCAGGTTCATCTGGAGTGGTCTGCGACATTTGGGGATCCTTTGGAATGGTGAACGTCCCCTGGAGTCCCTCTCGACATTCCTGTTGAGAGCACGTCATCTTGCTGTGCAATGGGAAAGCCAGAATCCTTTCCCGATGAAGCAGGGAAGGGAACCCTCATCTGTAGCGGATGAGGGGGAAAGGGAGCCCCTCTTGAGTTGTGGTGGGACCCTCAGTGTTCCTCTCGAGTGGAGACGGGTATATCAGGAACTTCTTGAGTTGCAGCAAGGGTGTGAAGGACCCTTTGAGGTTCAGGAGGGAAGGAGTGATTTCTTTCGGGATGCTGCAGCAGAAAACGTCCTCATCTCGCCTGGAGGGGAGAAGCTTATGGTTTTTCTCGAGTAGTGGCAGTTCCTTCTCAAGTTACGACAGAGAACTCAGGGACCCGTTCGCGTGGCCTCAGGAAATGCCAGTCTCCATGCGAGTTGAGAGCGGCCCCTCGGGATTCCTCTCCCGTCAGTGTCGGGTCCTAGGTCCTTGTCTGGAACTGCAGCTAGAAACTGAAGTTTCCTCAACAATGCTGACATGGATCTTGGGGTTCCTCTGGAGTCTCCACAGGAGAGTCAGGACTCTTCTCGAGTGGAGACATACACGTCCATTTTCCTCCCGAGCTGTAGGAGCAATGTGAGTTTTCCCTACGAGTTGACACATGGATCAGTGGCTTTTCCTCAAGGTGCCACAGGGCTGTCGCACGTGCCACAGTGCTGTGATTGGATGCTCAGTGTGACCTTCGAGGCAGGGTAGGGAAATCATGTTCGTCTGGAGTGGACTGCGACATTTGAGGGTCCTTTGGAATGGTGGCACGTCCCCTGGAGTCTGTCTCGACATACCTGTTGAGAGCACGTCATCTTGCTGTGCGACGGGAAAGCCAGAATCCTTTCCCCATGAAGCAGGGAAGGGAACCCTCATCTGTAGTGGATGAGGGGGAATGGGGGTCCCTCTTGAGTTGTGGTGGGAACCTCAGTGTTCCTCTCGAATTGAGACGGGTATGTCAGGAACTTCTTGAGTTGCAGCAAGGGTGTGAAGGACCCTTTGAGGTTCAGGAGGGAAGGAATGATTTTTCTCGGGATGTCGCAGCAGAAATTGCCCTCATCTCGCCTGGAGGGGAGAACCTTATGGTTTTTCTCGAGTAGTGGCAGGTCCTCCTCAAGTTACGACGGGGACTTCAGGGACCCGCTCAAGTGGCCTCACGAAATGCCAGTCTCTGTGGAGTTGAGAGCGGCCTCTCGGGATTCCTCTCCTGTCTGTGCCGGGTCCTGAGTCCCTGTCTGGAGCAGAAGCTGGAATCTGAGGGTTCCTCTCCACATCTGGCATGGACCTTAGGGTTCCGCTGGAGTCTCCACAGGAGACTTAGGCCTCGTCCCCTGCGGTTACATGCAAGTCCGTTTTCCTCCCGAGCTGTAGCAGCAGTGCCAGGCTTCCAGACGAGTGGACACAGGGATCTGTGGCTTTCCCTCGAGATTCCACAGGGCTCTCGCATGTGCCACCATGGTGTGATTGGATCCTCACGGTGACTTTAGAGGCAGGGCACGAAAACCAGGTTCATCTGAAGGGGACTGAGATATTTGGGGGTCTTTGGGAATGGTGGAACGACCCCTGGAGTTCCTCTCGACATTCCTGTTGAGACTGTGTCCTGTTGCTGTGCGACGGGAACGCCAGAATCCATTCCTGACGAAGCAGGCAAGGAACCCTCATCTGGAGCAGAGGAGCTTGAAAGGGGGCCCCTCTTGATTTGTGGTGGGACCCACACCATTCCTCTCGAGTGAGACGGGTATGTCGGGGAACTTCTTGAGTTGCAGCAAGGGTGTGAAGGACCCTTTGTGGTTCAGGAGGAAAGGGGTGATTTCTTCCAGGATGCCACTGCAGAAAACGGCCTTATCTCGGCTGGAGCGGAGAACCTCCTGGTTTTTCTCGAGTTGCGTCAGGTCCCTCTCGAGTTACGACGGGGCCCTCAGGGACCCGTTCGCGTGGTCTCAGGAAAGGCGATTCTCTGAGCGAGTTGAGAGTAGCCCCTCGGGATTGCTCTCCAGTCAGTTCTGGGTCCAAAGTCCCCATCTGGAGCTGAAACTGGAACCTCATGTTTCGGCTCCAGTGCTGGCATGGATCTTGGGGTTCCTCTGGAGTCTCCCCAGGGGAATCTGGCGTGGTCTCCTGTGGTTACGTTCACGTCCTCTTTCCTCCCGAGCTGTAGCAGCAGTATCAGGGTTCCCGTCGAGTTGACCCAGGGATCTCTGTCTTTCCCTCCAGATGCCACAGGTCTGTGGAAGGAGCCACCGTGGTGTGAGTCGATACGCGGGTGACACTCGAGGTAGTGCAGGGAAATCATGTTCATCTGGAGTGGACTGAGACATCTTTGGGACTTTTAGTATGGGGGCCCAAGCCCAGGGGAACTCCGCTTTCCTGTTGAGAGCGCCACCACTTGAGATGTGACGGGAACGGCGGGAATTCTTTCCCAATGAAGTAGGGAAATGGATCCTCATCTCGAGCTCATGGTGGGGAAATGGGGCTCCTCCTGAGTTGTGCTGGGAACCTCGATGTTCCACCAATGTGGGGACGGGTATGTCGGGAAATTTCTTGAGCTGCAGCAAGGGTGGGAAGGACCCTTGCGAAGTTCAAGAGAGAAGGCGTCATTTCCCTCGAGATGCTGCAGCAGAAAAGGGCCTCATCTCGCCTGCAGGGGAGAACCTCCTGGTTTTTCACGAATTTTGAAAGTCCCTCTCAAATGACGACGGGGACCTCAGCGACCCACTGGCATGGTCTCAGGAATGACCAGCCTCCATGCGAGTTGCGAGGGGCCCCTCAGGATTCTTCTCCAGCCATGTCCGTTTCAAAGTCGTTGGCTGGAACTGCGGCCAGAACATGAGGTTTCCTCTCCAGTGCTGACAGGGATCTTGGGGTTCCTCTGGAGTCTTCACAGGAGAGTCAGGACTCTTCTCGAGTAGAGACATACACGTCCGTTTTCCTCCCGAGCTGTTGGGGCAATGAGAGGCTTCCCTACGAGTTGACACAGGGATCTGTGGCTTTTCCTCGAGGTGCCACAGGGCTGTCGCACGTGCCACAGTGGTGTGATTCGATGCTCGGTGTGACCTTCGAGGCAGGGTAGGGAAATCAGGTTCATCTGGAGTGGACTGCGACATTTGGGTGTCCTTTGGAATGTTGGCACAACCCCTGGAGTCCCTCTCGACATTCCTGTTTAGAGAACGTCATCTTGCTGTTCGACAGGAAAGCCAGAACCCTTTCCCAATGAAGCAGGGAAGGGAACCCTCATCTGTAGCGAATGAGGGGGAAAGGGGGCCTCTCTTGAGTTGTGGTGGGACCCGCAGTGTTCCTCTTGAGTGGAGACGGGTATGACAGGAACTTCTTGAGTTGCAACAAGGGTTTGAAGGACTCTGAGGTTCAGGAGGGAAGGAGTGATTTCTCTCGGGATGCCGCAGCAGAAAACGGCCTCATATCGCCTGGAGGGGAGAACCTTATGTTTTTTCTCTAGTAGCGGCAGTTCCTTCTCAAGTTAGGACGGGGACGTCAGGGACCCACTCGCGGGGCCTCAGGAAATGCCAGTCTCCGTGCGAGTTGAGAGCGGCCCCTCGGGATTCCTCTCCTGTCTGTGCCGGGTCCTGAGTCCCTGTCTGGAGCCAAAGCTGGAACCTGAGGTTTCCTCTCCACATCTGTCACGGATCTTGGGGTTCCGCTGGAGTCTCCAAAGGAGACTTAGGCCCCGTCTCCTGTGGTTACATGCAATTCCGTTTTCCTCCCGAACTGTAGCACCAGTGTCAGGCTTCCAGGAGAGTGGACACAGGGATCTGTGACTTTCCCTCGAGATTTCACAGGGCTCTCGCACGTGCCACCATGGTGTGCTTCGATCCTCGCGGTGACCTTCGAGGCAGGGCACGAAAACCAGGTTCATCTGAAGTGGGCTGAGATATTTGGGCCTCTTTTGAAATGGTGGAACGACCCCTGGAGTTCCTCTCGACATTCCTGTTGAGAGTGTGTCCTCTTGCTGTGCGACGGGAATACCAGAATCCATTCCTGACAAAGCAGGGAAGGAACCCTCATCTGAAGCAGAGGAGGGTGAAAGGGGACCCCTCTTGATTTGTGGTAGGACCTTCACTAATCCTCTCGTGTGGAGACGACTATGTCGGGGAACT
Source organism: Cephalophus harveyi (assembly GCA_006410635.1). Classification (NCBI taxonomy): domain Eukaryota; kingdom Metazoa; phylum Chordata; class Mammalia; order Artiodactyla; family Bovidae; genus Cephalophus; species Cephalophus harveyi. The sequence continues at coordinate 48,577 of SJYT01033730.1, forward strand.
TCTTGAGTTGCAGCAAGGGTTTGAAAGACCCTTTGTGGTTCAGGAGGAAAGGCGTGATTTCTTTCAGGATCCCGCTGCAGAAAACGGACTTATCTCGCCTGGAGGGGAGAACCTCCTGGTATTTCTTGAGTTGCAGCAGGTCCCTCTCAGGTTGCGACGGGCCCCTCAGGGACCCGCTCGCGTGGCCTCAGGAAAGGCGATTCTCTTTGCGAGTTGAGAGTAGCCCCTCGGGATTCCTCTCCAGTCAGTGCCGGGTCCTAAGTCCCCATCTGGAGCCGAAACTGGAACCTCTTGTTTCCTCTCCAGTGCTGGCATGGATCTTGGGGATCCTCTGGAGTCTCCCCAGGGGAGTCAGTCCTGGTCTCCTATGGTCACGTGCACGTCCTCTTTCCTCCCGAGCTGTCCCAACAGTGTCAGGGTTCCCGTTGAGTTGACCCAGGGATCTCTTTCTTTCCCTCGAGATGCCACAGGGCTGTGGAATGAGCCACCATGGTGTGAGGCAATACGCGGGTGACACTCGAGGTAGTGCAGGGAAATCACGTTCATCTGGAATGGACTGAAACATCTATGGGACTTTTAGTATGGTGGCCCGACCCCAGGAGAACTCCGCTTTCCTGTTGAGAGCGCCACCTCTTGAGATGCGACGGGAATGGCGGGAATTCTTTCCCGATGAAGCAGGGAAAGGGACCCTCATCTCGAGCTCACGGTGTGGAAACGGGGCTCCTCCTGAGTTGTGCTGGGACCCTCCGTGTTCCACCAATGTGGGGCCAGGTATGTTGGGGAATTTCTTGAATTGCAGCAAGGGTGGGAAGGACCCTTGTGAGGTTCAAGTGAGAAGGCGTGATTTCCCTCGAGATGCCACAGCAGAAATGGACCTCATCTCGCCTTCTGGAGAAAACCTCCTGGTTTTTCTCGAGTTGCGGAAAGTCCCTCTCAGTTGATGATGGGGAACTCAGTGACCCGCTGGCGTGGCCTCAGGAAAGAACAGCCTCCATGCGAGTTGCGAGGGGCCCCTCAGGATTCCTTTCCAGTCATGTCGGTTCCTAAGTCCTTGGCTGGAACTGTGGCCAGAACCTGAGGTTTCCTCTCCAGTACTGACATGGATCTTTGGGTTCCTCTGGAGTCTCCACAGGAGAGTCAGGACTCTTCTCGAGTGGAGACATACACGTCCGTTTTCCTCCCAAGCTGTAGGAGCAATGTGAAGCTTTCCTACGAGTTGACACAGGGAACTGGGGCTTTTCCTCGAAATGCCACAGAGTTGTTGCACTTGCCACAGTGGTGTGATTCGATGCTCGGTTGGACCTTCGAGGCAGGGTAGAGAAATCAGTTTCATCTGGAGTGGACTGCGACATTTGGGGGTCCTTTGGAATGGTGGCACATCCCCTGGAGTCCCTCTCGACATTCCTGTTGAGAGCACGTCATCTTGCTGTGCGACGGGAAAGAAGCAAGGGTGTGAAGGACCCTTTGAGGTTCAGGAGGGAAGGAGTGATTTCTCTCAGGATGCCGCAGCAGAAAACGTCCTCATCTCGCCTGGAGGGGAGAACTTTATGGTTTTTCTCAAGTAGCGGCAGGTCCTTCTCAAGTTACGACGGGGACCTCAGGGACCCGCTCGCGTGGCCTCAGGAAATGCCAGTCTCCGTGCGAGTTGAGTGCGGCCCCTCGGGATTCCTCTCCTGTCTGTGCCGGGTCCTGAGTCCCTGTCTGGAGCCGAAGCTGGAACCTGAGGTTTCCTCTCCACTTTTGGCATGGATCTTGGGGTTCTGCTGGAGTCTCCACAGGAGAGTTAGTCCTCGTCTCCTGTGGTTACATGCAAGTCCGTTTTCCTCCCGAGCTGTAGCAGCAGTGTCAGGCTTCCAGAAGAGTGGACACAGGGATCTGTGGCTTTCCCTCGAGATTCCACAGGGCTCTCGCACGTGCGACCATGGTGTGATTCGATCCTCGGGGTGACGTTCGAGGCAGGGAATGAAAACAAGGTTCATCTGAAGTGGACTGAGATATTTGAGGGTCTTTTGGAATTATGGAAAGACCACTGTAGTGCCTCTCTACAATCCTGTTGAGAGTGTGTCCTCTTGCTCTGCGACCAGAACGCCAGAACCCATTCCTGACGAAGCAGGGAAGGAACCCTCATCTGTAACAGAGGAGAGTGAAAGGGGACCCCTCTTGATTTGTGGAGGGACCATCACTATTCCTCTCTAGTGGAGACGGGTATGTTGGGGAACTTCTTGACTTGCAGCAAGGGTGTGAAGGACACTTTCTTGTTCAGGAGGAAAGGCGTGATTTCTTTCAGGATGTCGATGCAGAAAATGGCCTTTTCTCGCCTGGAGGGGAGAACCTCCTGTTTTTTCTCGAGGTGCAGCAGGTCCCTCTCAACGGGGCCCTCAGGGATCAGCTCGCATGGCTTCAGGAAAGGCGATTCTCTGTGCGAGTTGAGAGTAGCCCCTCGGGATTCCTCTCCAGTCAGTGTCGGGTCCTAATTCCTCATCTGGAGCTGAAACTGTAACCTCATGTTTCCTCTACAGTGCTGGCATGGATCTTGGGGTTCCTCTGGAGTCTCCCCAGGGGAGTCAGGCCTGGGCTCCTGTGTTTACATGCACGTCCCCTTTCCTCCCAAGCTGTAGCAGCAGTGTCAGGGTTCCCATCGAGTTGACCCAGGGATCTCTGTCTTTCTCTTGAGATGCCACAGGGCTGTGGAAGGAGCCACCGTGGTGTGAGGTGATACGTGGGTGACACTCGAGGTAGTTCAGGGAAATCACGTTCATCTGGAGTGGACTGAGACATCTATGGGACTTTGAGTATGGTGGCCCGACCACAGGCGAACTCTGCTTTCCTGTTGAGAGCGCCCCCTCTTGAGATGCGACGGGAATGCCGGGATTTCTTTCCCGACGAAGCAGGGAAAGGGACCCTCATCTCGAGCTCATGGTGGGGAAACAGGGCTCCTCCTGTGTTGTCCTGGGACCCTCGGTGTTCCACCAATGTGGGGACGGGTATGTCGGGGAATTTCTTGAGTTGCAGCAAGGGTGGGAAGGACCCTTGCGAGGTTCAAGAGAGAAGGCGTGATTTCCCTCGAGATGCCGCAGCAGAAAAGGGCCTCATCTCGCCTGCAGGGGAGAACCTCCTGCTTTTTCTCGAGTTGCGGAAAATCCCTCTCAATTGACGACAAGGACCTCAGCGACCCGCTGGTGTGGCCTTAGGAAAGACCAGCCTCCTTGCGAGTTGCGAGGGGCCCCTCGGGATTCCTCTCCAGTCATGTCAGTTCCTAAGTCCTTGGCTGAAACTATGGCCAGAACCTGAGGTTTCCTCTCCAGTGCTGACATGGATCTTGGGGTTCCTCTGGAGTCTCCACAGGAGAGTCAGGACTCTTCTCGAGTGGAGACATACACATCCGTTTTCCTGCTGAGCTGTAGGAGCAATGTGAGGCTTCCCTACGAGTTGACACAGGGATCTGTGGCTTTTCCTCGAGGTGCCACAGGGCTGTCGCACGTGCCACAGTGGTGTGTTTTGATGCTTGGTGTGACCTTCGAGGCAGGGAAGGGAGTTCAGGTTCATCTGGAGTGGACTGCGACATTTGAGTATCATTTGGAATGGTGGCACGTCCCGTGGATTCCCTCTCGACATGCCTGTTGAGAGCACTTCATCTTGCTGTGCGACGAGAAAGCCAGAATCCTTTCCCGATGAAACAGGGAAGGGAAGCCTCATCTGTAGTGGATGACGGGGAAAGAGGACCCCACTTTATTTGCGGTGGGACCCTCAGTGTTCCTCTCGAGTGGAGACGGGTATGTCAGGAACTTCTTGAGTTGCAGCAAGGGTGTGAAGGACCCTTTGAGTTTCAGGAAGGAAGGAGTGATTTCTCTCAGGATGCTGCAGCAGTAAATGTCCTCATCTCGCCTGGAGGGGAGAACCTTATGGTTTTTCTCGAGTAGCGGCAGGTTCTTCTGAAGTTATGATGGGGACCTCAGGAACCCGCTCGCGTGGCCTCAGGAAATGCTAGTCTCCGTGCGAGTTGAGAGCAGCCCCTCGGGATTGCTCTCCTGTCTGTGCCGGGTCCTGAGTCCCTGTCTGCAGCCAAAGCTGGAACCTGAGGTTTCCTCTCCATATCTGGCATGGATCTTGGTGTTCCGCTGGAGTTTCCACAGGAGAGTAGGTCCTCGTCTCCTGTGGTTACATGCAAGTACGTTTTCCTCCCGAGCTGTAGGAGCAGTGTCAGGCTTCCAGACGTGTCGACACAAGGGCCTGTGGCTTTCCCTCGAGATTCCACAGGGCTCTCGCACGTGCCACTGTGGTGTGATTCAATCCTCGGGGTGACCTTCGAGGCAGGGCACGAAAACCAGGTTCATCTGAAGTGGACTGAGATATTTGGGTGTCTTTTGGAATGGTGTAATGACCCCTGGAGTTGCTCTTGACATTCCTGTTGAGAGTGTGTCCTCTCGCTGTGTGACGGGAATGCTAGAATTCATTCCTGATGAAGCAGGGAAGGAATCCTCATATGGAGCAGAGGAGGGTGAAAGGGGGCCCTTCTTGATTTGTGGTGGGACCCTCTCTGTTCCTCTCGAGTGGAGACGGGTATGTCGGGGAACTTCTTGAGTTGCAGCAAGGGT
>SJYT01033731.1:0-48811 GCA_006410635.1 Cephalophus harveyi
GTCTGGCATGCTGCGATTCATGGGGTCGCAAAGAGTCGGACACGACTGAGCGACTGAACTGAACTGAACTGAATGGTGCTCACAAGAAATCTCTGCTGCGAGTCTGGTTATCATTTCTTTGTTGATGACTTGCCTCTTCTATCTGGGGTTTTTCATATCTTGTCTTTGTCTTGGTGTTTTAAGTTTCAACATAATATGTCTATGTGTTAATTTTTTTTGATAGTTAAGCATTGTGCTTGTAGCATCTGTGAATTTTTGTCTTGTAATTTCAGGATATTCTTAATCATTATCATCATTTCCTTAAATATAATTATTTATATTCTCTGCTCTGGAATTCCAACTATACCTTTTTAGTCTATCCTCAGTGTCTTTTAACCATTCATATTTTCCATCTCTTTTAAAAACATTTTATGTAAATATAACTTTGTTATATTTGTAAATGTGTGAAAAATATTCTTCTAAATAATTCAAACTATACAAGAAAGCAAAGAGAAGGTAAAAAATCACCTCAAATTTCATAACCCAGAAATAACTAAAGTTCACATGTTCCTGACAATCCTTCTAGACATACCTCTGTGTATATATATATACACATACACACATACACACAGTTTTCCAAAACAAGATCAATTTTACATGAGCCTCATAATTTGCTTTTTTAAAAGTTAATATATGCTATAGACATTTTAAATGGTTTCCTTGGGCTCCAGTGTGTATTTTCATTTGTATGTATACAGGTATGTAGGAGAAGGAAATGGCAACCCACTCCAGTATTCTTGCCTGGAGAATTCCATGGATCGAAGAGACTGCTGGGCTGTGGTCCACGGGGTCACAAAGAGTCAGACATGACTGAGCGACTAACATACATATAGGCATGTGTGTGCATGGCTATAGATTAATTTAGTCAATCAGCCCTAAACTGGAAGACATTCAACTTGTTTCTATTCTCCTTTTTCCTCTGTCCTACAGTTGAATAATTTCTTCAGATCCATTATCCAGTTATCTTTACCAAAGTCTAATCTGCTAATTTCAACTTTTATTCTTAAAAGTTCTGCTTTATTTTTTTTCAAATCTGCTTGGTCTTTGTGTTTTTGTATTAAAAATTAATACCTTAATTTTTAGAACAGTTTTACGCTTACAGAAAATTGAGCACAGAGGTCCCACAGCTCTGCTGTTCCCCTCCCCAGCGTCTTCTGCTTTCAGTATCTTGCTTTAGTGCTGTACTTTTGTTACAACTGATGGACCAGTGTTGATAAAATCTACAGATTGTATCAGGCTTCTATTTCTTTGTGTTATAAAGTTCTATGGGTTTTGCATGTGTCCACCATCACTTAGCACAGAATAGTTTCTTCACTGCCCTAAACGTCCTGGGCTCCACCTATTTATCTCTTCCTCTTCCCCCTAAAGCCCTGACAATCACTTACCTTTTTACTGTCTCCTTTACTGCACCTTTCCCAGAGCTTCATAGAGCTGGAATAATACAGTTGTTGTTGTTAAGGTGCTCAGTCTTGTCTGACTTTTTCCAACACCATGGACTGCAGCACGCTGGGGTTCCCTGTCCTTCACCATCTCCTAGAGTTTACTCAAACTCAAGTCAATTGAGTTGATGATGCCATCCAACCATCTTATCTGTCATCCTCTTCTCCTTCTACCTTCAAATCTTTCCCAGCATCAGGGTCTTTTCCAATGCATCAGTTTTCTGCATCAGGTGGCCAAAGTATTGGAGCTTCAGCTTCAGCATCAGTCCTTCCAATGAATATTCAGGACTGATTTCCTTTAGGATTGACTGGTTTCATCTCTTTGCTGTCCAAGGGACTCTCAAGTCTTCTACAACACCCCAGTTCAAAAACATCAATTCTTCTACGCTCAGCCCTTCTTTCTACTCCAACTCTCACATATGGAAAGTGAAGAGAAATCAACGAGCCTCTTGATGAAAGTGAAAAGACATCTAGAAAAACCATAGCTTTGACTAGATGGACCTTTGTTGGCAAATTGATGTCTTTGCTTTTTAATATGCTGTCTAGGTTGGTCACAGTTTTTCTTCCAAGGAGGAAGCGTCTTTTAATTTAATGGCTTCAGTTACCATCTGCAGTGATTTGGGAGCCCAAGAAAATAAAGTCTCTCACTCTTTCCATTGTTTGCTTACCTATTTGCCATGAAGTGATGGGACTGGATGCCATGATCTTAATATTCTGAATATTGACTTTTAAGTTAGCTTTTTCACTCTCCTCTTTCACTTTCATCAAGAGGCTTGTTGATGTCTCTTCACTTTCTGCCATAAGGGTGGTGTCATCTGTGTATTTGAGGTTATTGATATTTCTCCCGGCAATCTTGATTCCAGCTTGTGCTTCATCCAGCCCAGTATTTTTCATGATGTACTCTACATATAAGTTAAATAAGCAGGGTGACAATATACAGCCTTGAAGTACTCCTTTCCCAATTTTGAACCAGTCCATCATTCCATGTCCAGTTCTAACTGTTGCTTCTTGATCTGGATACAGGTTTCCCAGGAGGCAGATAGGGCAGGTAAGATATGGCCTGGAATTCCCTCTTTCAGAATTTTCCACAGTGTGTTGTGATCTACACAATCAAAGGCTTTAGTGTACTCAATGAAGCAGAAATAGATGTCTTTTCTGGAATTCTCTGGCTTTTACTATTCAGTGGATGCTGTCAATTTGATTTCTGGTTCTTCTGCCTTTTCTAAATCCAGCTTGTACATCTGGAAGTTCTCGGTTCACATACTGTTGAAGCCTAGCTTGAAGGACTTTAAGCATTACTTTACTAACATGTGAAATGAGCACAATTTTTCAGTAGTTTGAACATTCTTTGGCATTGCCCTTTGGCATTGGGATTGGAATGAAAACTGACCTTTTCCAGTCCTGTGGCCACTGCTGAGTTTTCCAAATTTGCTGGCATATTGAGTGCAGCACTTTCACAGCATCATCTTTTAGGATTTGAAATAGCACAGTTGGAATTCCATCAGCTTCATTAGCTTTGCTCATAGTGATACTTCCTAAGGCCCGCTTGACTTCACACTCCAGGATGTCTGGCTCTAGGTGAGTGATCACACCATCATGGTTATCTGAGTCATCAAGTAAGACCTTTTCTGTATAGTTCTGTGTATTCTTGCCACCTCTTAATGTCTTCTTCTTCTGTTCGGTCCATACAGTTTCTGTCCTTTATTGTGCTTATCTTTGTATGAAATATTGCCTAGGTATCTCTAATTTCCTTGAAGAGATCTCTAGTCTTTCCAATTCTATTGTTTTCCTGCATTGTTCACTTAAAAGGGCTTTCTTATCTCTCCTTGCCATTCTCTGGAACTCTGCATTCAGATGGGTATATCTTTCCTTTTCTCCTGTGCCTTTCACATCTCTTCTTCTCTCAGCTGTACAGGCCTCATCAGACAAACATTTTGCCTTTCTTTTTCTTGGGGATGTTTTTGATCACCGCCTCCGGTACAATGTTACAAACTCTGGCCATTGTTCTTCAGGCACTCTATCTATCAGATCTAATCCCTTGAATCTATTTGTCACTTCCACTCTATAATCTAAAGGGATTTGATTTAGGTCATACTTGAATGGCCTCGTGGAATCATACGAGGGTAGCCTTTTCAGACTGGCTTCTTTCACACAGTAATTTGCACTTAGTATACAGTGCATTGGGGCTTCCCTGGTGGTACAGAGGTTAAAGCGTCTGCCTGAAATGTGAGAGACCTGGGTTTGATCCCTGGGTCGGGAAGGTCCCCCGGAGAAGGAAATGGCAACCCACTCCGGTATTCTTGCCTGGAGGATCCCATGGACGGAGGAGCTTGGTGGGCTACAGTCCACGGGTCGCAAAGAGTCGGACACGACTGAGCAACTTCACTTTCACTTTCACACAGTGCATAAAACGTTGCCTCCTTCATGGTTTTTACACAGCTTACTATCTCGTTATTTCTTAATGCTGAATAATATTCCATTTATGGATGTGCCACTGTTTATTGATTCACTTCTTTAAAAAATTTATTTGGCTGCTCAAGGTTTTAACTGTGGTACGTGAAATCTTCCATTTTTGTTGCAGCATGGGGGCTCTTTTATTCAGTTGCAGTATGTGGGATCTAGTTCTCTGATTAGGGATCGAACCTGGGCCCCCTGCATTGGGAGCACAGAGACATAGCCACTGGACCACCACAGAAGTCTCCCATTCACTTTTTAAAGGACATCTTAGCTGTTTCCAGTTCGGAGAAATTATCAATAAAGTTGCTATTAATAGCTGTATGCAAGTGTTTGTATGAATATAAGTTATCAACCCATTTGGGTAAATGCCTAGGAAAGTGACTGCTGTGTCACATAAGCAACACTATTAGCTTTGTAAGAAACTGCCCAACTGTCTTCTAAAGTGAGTGTACCATTTTGCATTCCCACCAGTGAGGAATGAGAGTTTTTGCTGCTTCACATCTTTGTCAGCGTTTGGTGATGCCAAGTTTGTACTGTTTTGTCTGGATCTTAGCCATTTTAATAGGTAATGGCCCCTCATTTTAGTCTGAAATTCCCCAATGATGTATGGTGTGGAGAATTTTATCATATGCTTATTTGCAGCCTGTGTATCTTCTCTTCCCTTTGTCCTTTATTTAATGAGCTGTTTTCTTAGTGCTGAATTTTAGAGTTATTGGTCTATTTTGGATATAAGTCCTTCATCGAACACGTTTGGCAAATATTTTCTGTCAGCTGTGGTTTGTCTTGTCATTCTCTGTTGCAGTATCTTTTCTGCAGATCAGAAGTTTTTCACTCGAAGGAAGTCCAAATTATCAACTTTTCCTTCCATGAATCATGCCTTTTGGTGTTGTATCTAAAAACTCATTGCTGAACCCAAGGTCATCTATATTTTCTCCTATGCTATCTTCTAAGAGTTTTATAGCTTTGCATGCCACATTATTAGGTCTATGACCCATTTTATGTTAATTTTTGTGGAAGGTGCAAGGTCAGTGTTTAGACTCATTTCTGCATGTGGATGTCTAGTTGCCCCAACACCATGTCAAGAAGACTGTCCTTTCTTAATTATTGCCTTTACTCCTTTGTCAGAGATCACTGACTATACTTGTGTGGGTTTATTTCTGGGCTCTCTCTCTTCTATTCTTCTGACCGATTTGTCTGTTCTTTTACCAACAGAACACTGTCTTGATTACTGTAGCTTCACAGTAAGTACTGAGGTTGGGTACTGCTGATCTTTCCTTCTCCTTCAATATTATTGGCTCTTCTGCCTTTCCATATCGAACTCAGAATTTATTAATATCTACAAAATAACTTATCAGGATTGTGCTTGGGATTGCATTGAATTTACAGATCAAGTTGGAAAGAACTGACATACTGACAACATTGAGTCTTCCTATCACTGGGTTATCTTCCCACTTATTTAGATTTCTTTTGATTAATTCCATCAGGGTTCTATATTTTTCCTCACAGAGATCTTGTACATATTTTGTTAGGTCTGTACCTATGTATTTTTCTTTTTGTGGCAGTGAAAATGGCATTGTGTTTCTTATTTTAAATTTCAGTTGCTCATTGCTGGTGTATAGGGAAACTAAATGACTTTTGTATATTAACCCAGTGTTAGTTCCAGAGGTTTTCTGTTCTTCTGGTTTTTTTTTTTTTTTTGGTCAATTCTAGGGATTTTCAACATAGAAATCATACCATAAGCAAAGACAGTTTTATTCCTTCCTTCCCAATCTGTATACCTTTTATTTTTTCCTTTTCTTAACTGTATTAGCTAGAACTTCAGTACAATGTTGAATAGGAATTCAACATTGAAGAGAGAATATTTTGCCTTGTTTACAATCATGAGGAAAAGCATCTAGTTCCTCACCACTAAGTATGTTATTGGCTATAGGGTTTGTATAGATGTTCTTCATCAAGTTGAGGAAATTTCTTTCTATTCTTGGTTTGCTGAGGGTTTTTACCATGAATGGGTGTTGGATTCTGTCAAGCGTTATTTTTGTATGTACTGATACTGTCACATGATTTTTCTTCATTAGCCTGTTGATGTGACAGATTATGATAACTGATTTTTGAACAGTGAACCAATATTGTATCAGTTCAGTCAGTTCAGTTCAGTCACTCAGTCGTGTCCAACTCTTTGCAACCCCATGAATCACAGCACGCCAGGCTCCCTGTCCATCACCATCTCCCAGAGTTCACTCAAACTCAAGTCCATCAAGTCAGTGATGCCATCCAGCCATCTCATCTTCTGTCGTCCCCTTCTCCTCCTGCCCCCAGTCCCTCCCAGCATCAGAGTCTTTTCCAATGAGTCAACTCTTCGCATGAGGTGGCCAAAGTACTGGAGTTTCAGCTTTAGCATCATTCCTTCCAAAGAACACCCAGGGCTGATCTCCTTTAGAATGGACTGGTTGGATCTCCTTGCCGTCCAAGGGACTCTCAAGAGTTTTCTCCAACACTGCAGTTCAAAAGCATCAGTTCTTCGGTGCTCAGCTTTCTTCATAGTCAAACTCTCACATCCATACATGACCACTGGAAAAACCATAGCCTTGACTAGACAGACCTTAGTTGGCAAAGTAATATCTCTGCTTTTGAGTATGCTATCTAGGTTGGTCATAACTTTTCTTCCAAGGAATAAGGGTCCTTTAATTTCATGGCTGGAATCACCATCTGCAGTGATTTTGGAGCCCTCCCCCCCAAATAAAGTCTACCACTGTTTCCACTGTTTCCCCATCTATTTCTCATGAAGTGATGGGACCAGATGCCATGATCTTCATTTTCTGAATGTTGAGCTTTAAGCCAACTTTTTCGCTCTCCTCTTTCATCAAGAGGCTTTTGAGTTCCTCTTCACTTTCTGCCATAAGGGTGGTGTCATCTGCATATCTGAGGTTATTGATATTTCTCCCAGCAATCTTGATTTCAGCTTGTGTTTCTTCCAGCCCAGGGTTTCTCATGATGTACTCTGCATATAAGTTAAATAAGCAGGGTGACAATATACAGCCTTGATGTACTCCTTTTCCGATTTGGAACCAGTCTGTTGTTCCACGTCCAGTTCTAACTGTTGCTTCCTGACCTGCATATAGGTTTCTCAAGAGGCAAGTCAGGTGGTCTGGTATTCCCAGCTCTTTCAGAATTTTCCACAGTTTATTGTGATCCACACAGTCAAAGGCTTTGGCATAGTCAGTAAAGCAGAAATAGGTGTTTTTCTGGAACTCTCTTGCTTTTTCGATGATCCAGCGGATGTTGGCAATTTGATCTCTGGTTCCTCTGCCTTTTCTAAACCAGCTTGAACATCTGGAAGTTCACGGTTCACGTATTGCTGAAGCCTGGCTTGGAGAATTTTGAGCATTACTTTACTAGCGTGTGAGATGAGTGCAATTGTGCGGTAGTTTGAGCATTCTTTGGCATTACCTTTCTTTGGGATTGGAATGATACCTGAAATAAATTCAACTGGGTTGTGGTATATAATACTTTTTTAAACATTATTAAGATTTTATTTGCTAATATTTTGAGGATTTGCTTTTATGAAATGGCAACCCAGTATCCTAGAGAATTCCATGGACAGAGGAGCCTGGCAGGCAACAGTTCATAGGGTTGCAAAGAGTTGAACACGACTGAGCAACTATCACTACTGAGAGATATCAGTTTGTAGTTTTCTTTCCCTGTAGTATCTTTCTGGTTTTAATATTAGAGGAATGCCAAGCTTATAAAATAGGAAGTGTTCTATTTTCTGGAAGAAATTATAGAAATTGGTATGCTTGGTGGAAGTCATCACCAAAGCTATCTGGACTGATACATTTTTAATAGGGGATGTTATTAACTACTAATTCAATTTCTTAACAGATATAGGTCAGGTCTATCCAGGCTTAGACAGTATGAGTCTCCATCCTCAGCTCCCACCACCAACTATTCTATCCTTTTGGGTCTCTAGGTCAATCTCAGGAGAAGGGGAGTTGATTGGATTCCAGTACAATCTTTCAAGTTAGGCTTGAGATGTAAATTAAATCACTGCCCTTGGATCCAAACATCTGTAACCAGGATACAAAAAAGTCATGCAGTACAGTTTAAGGCCATTTAAAACCCAAGTCCTGGGTCAGGATAACCTACAATCAAAAAAAATGTGGAAGGGCAGGCAAGAAGTGGTAACTATTTCAGGGACTACCTGCACTCAGTGGTGTCTGGTTCTTTGCGACCCCACGGACTGTAGCCAGTCAGGGTCCTCTGTCCAGAGAATTTCCCAGGTAAGAATACTGGAGCAGGTTGCCGTTTCCCACTCCAGGGCATCTTCCTGACCCAGGGATCAAAACCTGCATCTCCTGCAGGGCAGGCAGACTCTTTACCGCCGGAGCCACCTGGAAAGCCCTGACTATTTCCAGATTGGGTGCCAATCTGTTAGGTGTTGGGATTTTTAAAATATATTTGTAATGTCTTTGGTTTTGATGTCAGGATAATGCTGGTCTCAAATAATAAGTAGGGAAGTATTCTCTCCTCTTTAATTTTCTGAATATTATGTAGAAGTGGCATTATTTTTCCCATTTTATTTTTAAATATGTTAGAATTCACCAGCAAAGGCATCTGGGCATGAAGCTTTCTCTGTGAGAAAGTTTTTAGCAACAAATTCAATTTCTTTAATAAATACAGAGCAATTCAAATTATCTACTTCTCCTTATGTGAGCTTTAGTAGAGTGTCTTTTTAAAAAATTTTCCCATTAGTTATCAAATTTGTGAGCACAGAGTTGCTCATAACATTCCTCTGTTATCCTTTTAATGTCCATGATGACTTCTCTGTCATTTCTGATATTAGTAATTTTTGTCTCCACTCTTTTTATCTTTGTTAGTCAGGCTGGATGTTTATCAATTTTATTGATCTTTTCAAAGAACCAGCCTATGGTTTGCTACTGTTTCCCAGTTTTCAACTTCACTGATTTCTGGTATAATTTATTATTATTTTTCTTCTGCTTAACCTATGTTTATATTGCTCTTTTTTTCTGTTTCCTAAGGTAGAGGTTAGACTATTTGTTTTCTAATATATGTACTCAATGCCATAGATTTCCCTCTAAACACTGCTTTCAGTGCATCCCACCAATTTTGACAAGCTGTCCTTTCATTTAGTTCAGAATATTTTTAATTTATCTTGAGACTTATTCTTTGATCCAAGTGTTGTTTAATGTCCAAATATTTTGGGATTTTCCAGGTTATCTTTCTGTTATTAATTTATGGTTTAATTTCACTGTAATCTGAGAGTGTATTTTTATATGATTTCTACACTTTCAATTTTGCCAAAGTGTGTCTTATGGCCCAGGATGTGATCTAACTTGGTTGAATGCACCACGTGAACTTGAAAAGAATATGTATTCTGCTGTTGCTGGACAGAAATTTATTTTAATATTCCTAGAACTAGTATTAGCATTTGCTTCTAGAAAAAAACCCAGCTTTTGCATTTTCCCTCAGCCCCTTGATTAGTTTTCAGATCACTGTTCTTTTAATTAAGAAATATATTAAAAATAATATATGCAAGGATAGCTGTTCCCACTATTTAATACTGCAATAATATCTGATATTATTAGGCCAAAAAGTTGAAAGTAAAATTGGTAATATTGTCTTTATTTTCAGAAGATTATATAGAGATTTCTGACAAATGTACCAAAAATTACAGAAGTATAATTTAGCACAATCCCAGGATACAAGATCAGTAGGCTATCAACAAATCATTGGAAAATGAAATTCAAGTACATATAATTACAAACACATTAATTCATACAAGAGCTAGTTGCATTCTGACTGAAGGACCCTTTAGAGTATGACAGTTTAAAGTCAGAAGCAGAAATCCTGGATAGCAACTATTACTCTTTTAACTGATATAAATTTTAAAATAATAATCTAAAACAGAGTTATGGCTCTCAGTTGCAATGCAACCACTTCATAAAACTGAGGGCACTGCTAAATCCTCTCAATTCTCCTCTGTGAAACAGGTTTGTTAGAAAAAAAAAAAAACAAAATGAGTTCAAACTAAGAGGGAAAGGAATAGCTGAGGAGAAATTTGACTTCACAGAAAAAACTGCAAAAAATGTTTATTAAAGGCCTATTCTAAACATGGAGATGTTTGTAGGTACCACTGAAAATCTACAGAAAACGTGTGCTCTGCTGTCCTGGAGCTTAAAATCGTGTTTCAAAGACAAGATTACTTTCAGGAAAGTTAAATAATGTAAGGCACTCTATGATTTAGTGCCAAGATGAATGGCTGAGATAAGCACCGCAGGAGTTCGCTTCAGAGAAGGGAGATATCGGTGTGGGCTGACATGTTAGAAGAACACTTCAGGGAAACAAGAAATAATGAGGGCGTGTGACCTGGGGTAGGGCATGAAAAAGGCAGAAGAAAGAAACTCTATCCCTCATAAAATTATTCTGCTGGCCTCAACAGCCCCTCTTCCCAAACGTCAGCTCCTCTCAAAGATTATCTGATACCCAGGTTGAAGACATGGGACAGAGATGGAAGAAACCCAGGTTTAGCTTCTCATCTTCTTACCTACAAGTCCTCAGACCCTACCACTATCTCCAGTGGTTGAGTGACACCTGGGTTCTCAGCATCGCCCTCCACCATAGCATTGTCTTCAGAATAAGCAAGGTGCCTTCAGGCAAGCACTCACGAAAATGGAGAGTCAGTAATTAGGTCAGAAACTCACAAACCTGACTAGTGAAATAGAGTCATGTAAAGAAGGCAGTCATGAGAAAAGAGAGAAGAATTTTAAAAATATAAATTAATCACATGTAAGAAGAGCAGCAATTAAAAGGAGTGAAAAATACTGTGGAAGAAATAGGACGGGGAGACTTTTAAAAATAAGGCCATGAATATTTAAAAAGTGTTAGAAAACATATGTTTATTTTAAAAATACAGTGCTCTTTGAAAAGAAGAGACTGGGACAAATAAGCCTTGACTTCATACTGACAAACGGTGCACTGAGAAGCGAAACAGGATGAAGGGAGGATGAAACAAGGGACAGGGCGAGGACCCAACCGGGAAAACAGAGGGGAGCTCACCTGCCATGAGAGCTCAGGTATCAGCACTTGAACTATTCAGTGCTGAGTGACTAGCTTTCTTTTCTTTTTGCACCATGAAAATACTGCTAGAAAAAGCACGTAAAGCAAGACCAGCTAGAAAACACGCACAATCTGGGGCATGAAAACAATCTGATAGCCATACACCTGTGTCATCAGAAGCCTGCTGTTTGCAGACATATACCATGCTTGTGGTTCTGGCCAATTTCTGCATTTTGCTAGTATCCCACACAATGGAAAAAGAATTATACTGTAGAGGAGGTGTGGGATTCCTTGGGTAGCAGAATCCAGATACTCATAACTATGTGTATTTGGGCCAAAAGGTTCTCAGAAGCCATGCAAAGAAATGCAGAAATAAAGACAAGGAGTCCCTGGCAATCAATAGGGACTTTTTTGTTTTAAAAAGTCTAGTCTAAACACAGCTGAACTCATGAGGATATGTCTCTTAAAATATGGGTTTCCATGCTCCCTTCCTATTAATCACTCTCCCTTCCCATTAATCACTCTCCCTTCCCTTCTTCCCTTCCTATCTCCTCCAACAATTTTTATTGAGTGCTTACTCTAGGCATTGTGTCCATTGGTGCCTCCTTAGATTTCTATATTTTCTTTCTTTTCCAGACTGAGCAAATTATGTCTTTCAGGCTAAATATATCTGCCAGTATATGATCTCAAGAGTATGAGAGGGCTAAAGGGGTTCCTGTTTCAGTCATCCTAAAAGACAAAAGCCAATGCTTCTATGCAGAGCACCAAAACATATCCAGATAACTTTTTAGGAGAAAATACATGACTCCCAGTACTGATTTGCTTGTAGAAAACAGACCTGGCTAAAATAAACTCAGTTTTGTGTAATCAGGGTACCTACCTACTCTACTGTTCCATGATTCCCATATCTAAGAATGCTGTTCTTATCTGTTTTAGGAAAAATGGTAGCAAACAGTCAGCTGGTCTGAGCAGCCTTATCAGAGCCATATTGATGACAGCATTTGTTCCTCTGCTATGTGTTGTAGCAACATGGCATTAGAGCCACATACACATCAATGTCAGTTGTGACACAGTCTCAAATTGGAAGAAACTGTGCTTGCCATCAGTGATGTGGCAGAAGGCAAAGGGAATTGCTACTGGTAATGGTTAATGTTCATTTCTTCCTGTTCCACTTTCTATAAACAAGGTAATGCCTATACAAGCTCATTACTGTAAACTGAGCACATTTAAATTGGCAGTAAAACCAGAGTATTTACTCTAGTGCACATATAAAGTGCCTCATCCAATGTTTTGGAAATGTTTCAAGTTTTGAAACCAAGCAGCTGGCAGCTTTACAAGCCAAACCTTACACTTAAATCACTCACTCTGGAAAGTTTTTTGGTGTCCCGTGTCAGGTAGTACCATTCAGCAGACATTCATTCCCCACCCCTTGGATTCTTTTGCAATAAATTTGCATTCATGGGGCTCTTATAACTGTTCCAGCACCACAGACTCCAATGGCTGTTGATTAAATGTATATATCCTGTGCATTTAATCTGACTTTCATTATGGCCACTTCATAAAAATGCCACAGACTGGACAAGTGATGACACATAGCAAGAACCTGGAACCCCTGCAAAGCCTCAGATTAGCTTTTTTTCTCTGTCTTTATTAATAGTGACCATTTTGCGGCCCAGCTCTAAATCAGCAAAAGTATTTGACAGTAAATGTTCCTATCTATGGATTATATATAACCTGTCCTAAACACCAGATGAAAAAGGGATAACCCCAGGAAAGGAAGGGCTGGCTTCCATGTAAATCATGTTACAAATTGGACAACACCCAGAGAGTTCATTGTTCAGCCTCAATGGTGAAGGGCCATTCCCATTTACTATTCTCCTAGAATCAATGTTAATTAAGGCAGACTGAGATCATAAATCAGTGTGGGAGTTTATAATGCAATTCAGCATTGAGCATATATATTTAAATTAAAAGTAACTGATTAACCACAGAGTTTTTCAAAAATTGGCTGAAGCAATTTCTTCACGTGAAGACATGTCACCTTCCATTTTTGTGAACAGGGGAAATGACAGAAATGTCTTCTAAAAAGGTGAATTAAGGCTAGTAAATGACTCATGACACTAGTTATTGGGAGGAAGGGAGAAGCTGAAAAGAAAGGGAAAGAAGAAAAAGAAAAGACAGTCATGTATGAAGGGGAATGCCTTTGTTCTATCTCCCTTGAAGTTATTAATGTTTCCATGTTCACAAGCACTTACTTATTATGAACCTACTGCATGCAAGGCACTTGCCAGGCACGGGAGATACAGAAATAAATAGAGTTAGCCCTCACTCTTGAGATGAGTGTTCAGCACTGCAGTGGAGAAGACCAACAAAACAACAGCTCCAGTGACATGATGTGGTAACAACATTCTAAAGTTTTACTGAATACTTACTATGAGTATGCTTTCAGGATAATTTATATTTTAATTTTATAAAACACTACACTGGACAAGTAATTTGTGTGCCAAAGAGAAATCCAACCAAAGAGCCATGCCTGCCTGACAGAAGCCAGGAGAACATCCTTCTAAGGAGAGCACTTGGGTTCATCAAAGAAAGCACCAGATTGTCAAGCCCTTAGCTGAAAAAGCAGGATTGTTTGATAAGTAAGTCCTTTCCCAAGAGCGGTGCTAACAGAGCACATCTACACCAGCCCAGCTGTATCATGAAGACCAAAACGTCCTGCAGAGATCGACAGAGGGAAATTCATTTTAACTCAAAGTATATGGACAATATACATTCAAAAAATAATTCAGATGATTAACATTATTAGATAGCCACTGTTTACTGAGCATCTTCACTACTTCACTTAATCTATTTAACAAATCTATGATGTAAGTATTTTCCTTCCAGGAAAGTAAACTAAGATTTATGTCCAAGTAAACACTGCAAATAACTCGCAAGCCAAAAATTTGAACCTAAGTCTCCTGAGGTTAAGTACAGGGCTTTTTTATGCCTGTTAACATTACTGGTTTTTCCCCATCCTCTCTGCTAAACTATAAGTTAAAGAGCTATCTTCAGTTAGGCCAAAGGCAGTAGAATGAACATAATTAGGAAATTTACTGTAAAGTCAGAACTGAAAACCAAATAGATCAAGAGAATAATAATGAAAGTTAAATGTGAGTGCTTATATGTTCCAGGTACTGTTTCAGACACGTTACATATAGTAACTCAATTAATCCTCAAAAATATCACGAGGTAGGCAATGTCATCATTCCCATTTCATAGATGAGGAAGTAGAAGCTCAGAGATGTAAAGGAACTGGCGCACAGTAAGGGATGCAGTGGAGTCGGGATCCAAAACTGATGCAGTCTGGTACCTACTTGTATGTAACAGACTAGAGCTCTGGGGCAGTTTCCTTATTGCTGCGTAATCTATAAGTGGCCAAGTGAACTGTTTTAAAATAAATTATTTAAAAATGTTTCTTCCCAAGAGGTAGCTTCCTTCGTAACTTGGTCCTGACCAATCTTTCTGGTCTCATCTCTGGCCATTCCTCACTAAGGATCTAAGCCAGAATAACATCCATAGCACAATACCATGTACATAAGTGAAAAACAGACAAAATAATACTATTTCCCCATCAAGGATATATCTGTATCTAAACATAGGCAGGAATGGATGCTTGTGGGCAAACAGGAGGAGTCTTGCACAGACCAGTGTCTTACGGTGTGCCATCTAATGAGAAGTATGATAATTTAAAATCTGTGGATCTAAGTTCCCCCCTGGTGACTCTCTAGACTAAAACCACACCTAATTCTAAATATGCTATGAAATTTTATAAGGATCTTTCAATACAAACATACTTTTTCACCTGATAAAACATTAGAATCTTAGTCATCTTTCAAAACTCAATTCAAATACGACCTCTTGGTAAAGCTTTCCCAAATCCCTTCAGACAGAGCTAAATGTGGTCCTCTGGCTTCTGCCTAGTATCATAACATTCTAAAATATTTTATCTCTGGTCAAAGGTATCTGTCCACTACTAAACTGTTCCCTCCTTAAGGAAAATGCTATGTCACTAGGTCATCTTTATTTTTGTATCTCCAGTACCTAGAAAAGGAACAGTGAAATAGTTGCTCAATAAATGTTGGGTGTATATATGTATCATATGAGAAAGAAGTACTTTCTGAAAACAAAAAGTACAACAATATATGTTTTGAATTCCAGGAGTCAAAATTCTTGCAACTCAAGAATCATTTTCATCTATCCAAAGAAGCTGGTCCCTCAACTGACACTGAACAGCATCTCACTAACACCATATGCTTCCCACTCTTTCTTGTTTGAACTGAGGTTACGATAATCAACTTTCATCCAGAATACGGTTTAAGAGACACACTGTGACCACTGAGACAATGGAGTTATTTACCTGCCTAGGAAGACTGCTGTACCACAGTACCCTGCCAGTGAAAGTGGTTCAGAAGGAACTACTTTCCTCTGGGGCCTTGGGCCATAACGCTGGTATTCTCTTGACCGATCTGACACCTGCAGAACTTTATAGCTCATTATTTAGGCTGACTACACCTAGAGGCTATTTATAAGAGGATACTACTTTAACAGTGTCAGACTTTATTTTTTGGGGGCTCCAAAATCACTGCAGATGGTGATTGCAGCCATGAAATTAAAAGACGCTTACTCCTTGGAAGAAAAGTTATGACCAACCTAAACAGCATATTCAAAAGCAGAGACATTACTTTGCCGACTAAGGTCCGTCTAGTCAAGGCTATGGTTTTTCCTGTGGTCATGTATGGATGTGAGAGTTGGACTGTGAAGAAGGCTGAGCGCCGAAGAATTGATGCTTTTGNAAAAGCAGAGACATTACTTTGCCGACTAAGGTCCGTCTAGTCAAGGCTATGGTTTTTCCTGTGGTCATGTATGGATGTGAGAGTTGGACTGTGAAGAAAGCTGAGCGCCAAAGAATTGATGCTTTTGAACTGTGGTGTTGGAGAAGACTCTTGAGAGTCCCTTGGACTGTGAGGAGATCCAACCAGTCCATTCTGAAGGAGATCAACCCTGGGATTTCTTTGGAAGGAATGATGCTAAAGCTGAAACTCTAGTACTTTGGCCACCTCATGCAAAGAGTTGACTCATTGGAAAAGAGTCTGATGCTGGGAGGGATTGGGGGCAGGAGGAGAAGGGGACGACAGAGGATGAGATGGCTGGATGGCATCACTGACTTGATGGACGTGAGTCTGAGTGAACTCCGGGAGCTGGTGATGGACAGGGAGGCCTGGCGTGCTGCGATTCATGGGATCACAAAGAATCAGACATGACTGAGCAACTGAACTGAACTACTTTAACAGTCCTATTTTCTTCCACAGTGAAAGAAGGAAGAATAGGTGAAGTGCTTGTATTCTGGTCCTGGTTTCACACTAAATGTTCAGCAAGTCTCCTACCTTCCCCAGCCTTCTTTCATCAAGAACACCAGACTTGGTAACCAAAGACAGGCTCATCCATGGCGCCTGTGATACAAATCTTCCGCCCAGCCCCTTGACAGACATTCATAATTGACTGGGACACTTCCCGGTTGAACTCCTGAATACTTTTCAGCATGGCACATTAGAAAGCTACTACTAACTGAATGGAAGATGCCATCTCTAAGGACTTCCCAGTTTGGATACTCTATCTGAGGTACACACATGTGTCCACTAGTGGGCGCTCAATAAGAGAGTTTATCAGAGGTTCTGTGACTGCAGATTTGTCTTACTCCTCTAAGTGCATGCTGGTGTTTCATAACTACTTGAATAATAGTTAATAGATCTCCATGCCCACAAAAGAGTCCATCCTCCAGGTTAAAAGTTACTTTCTTTTCCAATTATGTCTAATACTTGAATATGCAACTAATGTACTAGAAAGATGTCATTTGAAAAAAAGTAAATTTAGGTGGAAAAAAGTCCTATAACAAACATTTTTAAACTCATGCAAAGTGACCATCAAGAACAACTGGAAATAGCCCACTCACCCCCAACTGATGTTAGTTTCTTACTGTGAAATTATGCAGCATGCAAAGCTCATACTTCTGATATCCAAGTCTCGTGAAGCACTATTTTTAAATGCACTAATGAATTAACACTCTTTATTTTTTGGTCTAAATATAAGCTTTCCTGGTGGCTCAGAGGTTAAAGTGTCTGCCTCCAATGTGGGAGACCTGGGTTCGATCCCTGGGTAGGGAAGATCCCCTGGAGAAGGAAATGGCAACCCACTCCAGTATTCTTGCCTGGAGAATCCCATGGACGGAGGAGCCTGGTAGTCTACAGTCCACAGGGTCGCAAAGAGTCGGACACGACTGAGTGACTTCACCTTCACCTTCAATGAATTAACACTCTTTATTTTTTGGTCTAAATATAGTAGAGGCTGCTCTAATGAGGAAGAGAGAGATTCAAAGAACCGAAAGGGCCTTACATACCGTCTATACAAATTGTTATATTGTCAAAAAGGAGTCCAATGACTGGCCCATGGTCATACAGCCCATTAGTGGCTGAACGGGGACTGGAATCTAATATCCTGATTTCCGGCCCAGGGCTTTTGCTAAACTTAAATTTTGTTTAGAAAGCAGATTTGATGGTTGACCAGGAAATATAAGTATCTCTTCCACAATGCCTCTTCAAAATGATTCAGCACAAGGAATTTTGTTTGAGTCTTTTTTTCCTTCAGCACAATCAACAGGGGGACAGCAAAATTCTCTTTCATTTTCTTTCTTGAAGGCATCCATAGTGGATTCCACTTGGGGGTGAGATCCTGAGGAGATTCTGCATTCTCCTAACCTGTAGAAGCAGGAACTTCTGCCAGAGGACAGCAGCCACGCTACTGTAATCCTCAGATAGAAAATTATTTTCCCGAGGCTTCTTAAAGAAGAATTTGTGCACTTTTACAACCACAGGGCTATATCTGAAGGTCCAGGAAGGGGACTTCAAAATCTATCCCTATCCTAATGACTTCCCACAGAAGGGTTAGTTTTGGATGTGCAGATGAAAAAGGAAATGGCCAACCTTGCCTGATTTAGGGGCTGGTTACAAGTTCACTGCATCAAAACAATTCCTTTTTCATATGTTCCTTTATCTGCCAAATCTAGGTATCAAAGCAGGCATCAAAATGCCAGTCTTCATGAAATGGTCACACCTATCTCTCAGTTACCTCACCAGCTAAGGGAATTAAAAGTACATTCATAATGGCAGTTTATTAGGGACATGCCACACAGGGAGTTGGACAAAACCTGTAAGCAAAATTTCCTCCTGTAATTATTTCATAGCATCCTAGAATTCTGGGAACCTGGTCAGGAAATGTCATCTATTTCCCCATCTCACAAATATTATTCCCTTCCTGGCGGAATGCTTTTAAGAACTCTAAAAAGGACAATTCTCCACGGGTCTTCTGCCAAACAGAAGTGTCCCTTCCCAAACCAGAAAGGAACAGACATCTCATGGCATTCAAGAGAAGTGACCTGAAATATGAATGAAATATCTGGTTGTGTCCTTGGCTTTAAACAGTAAAGATTATAAAGGCGGCTTTTTGAAAAGGCAGGCCAGTTCAAATTATTGGGTTGAATTTATATAATTTCTTTCAAAAGACACCCTCAGGATAACAACATAATATGCAGGTCTCCTCCCCAGGACAAGTGTAGAGACTGAAGTTGCTTAATTAAATCAACAGTAATGATTAAATGCCATGAGGGTCATGTCTCTGTATGTGGAAAAAAAAAAAAAGTAGGAAATTTACTAAGGACTGAGGTGACTAACCTTGCATGTACTTCTTTATCTTCCTTATAGAACAAACTAGAATGGAAGTACTAGAGTTGAAAGATCTCCAGTTAAAATCAACCTGCCTTTTACCACTTGTGTAGCCCTGAAGAAATGAAGTGAAGTAAAAGTCAATCAGTCGTGTCTGACTCTTTGCAACCCCGTGGACTATACAGTCCATCGAATTCTCCAGGCCAGAATACTAGAGTGGGTAGCCTTTCCCTTCTCCAGGGGATCTTCCCCACCCAGGGATCAAACCCAGGCCTCCCGCATTGCAGGTGGATTCCTTACCAGGGGAGCCACAAGGGAAGCCCTGTGTAAGCCTGAGCCATCTTAAACAAGACGTTCACACCCTTTGAGCTTTGTTTCCTTTCCAGAAAAAGCAGTGGGCCTAGTCTTTGCAAGGCTACTGCACAATCAGGTGAGCTAAAATGTGAATGTGCCTAAGGCTTAGCTAGCTACAATGGAAGTTTCTCCCTTTCCTAAGTTCCTTGAAGAAAGGTCTCCCAGCAATATTTGGAGTCCCTCACATTCTACAGGTTCTAACACACCACCTAACATGCAGTCAGTATTCAGAAGATTTAATAAATCAAGTTATTGGGGAAAGAAGCAAAGATGGGATAAGGAATTCAGACTGGTTGTCAACAGGAATTTGATTCTTTCACAAGCTCTAATTTGTTTTATAAATCTCAGCAGTTTCTTGGATAAAGATTCAAAACAGTGCACCTCAGCCACACAAGCCAAGCCATATCACTTGGCCACTTCTGCAGCAGGAGGATAATGGAGGACAAATCAGGTTTACCATACTTTCAGCCCACAGCAAAGTGGCTGTGACAACACAGAGAGGCTGCCATGGATTTTCTAATTGTAGGATCTAATCCCAGAGACAGAGGAGCCTAGTGGGCTGCCGTCTACGGAGTCACACAGAGTCGGACACGACGGAAGCGACGCAGCAGCAGCAACAAACCCCTGAGGAGTTCTCAAAGCAGTAGGTATAAATAGGAGTTAGGTGTAAATAATTTCCTATCCTCAATGAATCTTTGACATAAAGCTGCCATGGTTTTATTTCAGTAATAAAAATTTTTGCTTTTTAACAGTAAATGCTTCAAATGATCTGTATTAAATCCTGCAGTAGATTATGCTTTGGAGAGTTGAATTTTACTCGACTTGCCACTACACTGCTTTTGGTTCATCAAAGGAGAGTACCAAATAGCAAATCAATAACCAGACTGATCTATTTATAGGAAAAAGCTCAATTACTTTTAATTGAGAGTAGAAGGAAGTCTGAGAACTTGTCATATGTTGGCTATCTCCTTTTACATGATTGTTTCTTCTGACATACTTCAGAGAGATTTTGGTCAACAGGGTACAGATAGCACTATCACTGAACTACATGAAATTAAATTTCTATTGTTATAAAAAATTATATTGATGATCACCTTGGGATACTACCTTGCAAAGCTGGTAGCCTTTGACTATTTTAAACTAAGGTAATAAAGGTATTTTTAACTTAAAGGAAAAAAATCCTGACCTTATTTACTTGCAATTAAGAGGTCACCTATATCAAATAAAACAAGCAAATGTCCAGACCACTTATGCGGTGAGGTGAGAAGTTTCCTATTGAAATATCTAGGGAGTCAGAGCAAAAGTGGTTCTCCTGTCTTCCATTCTTTGCTTTTCTTCACGCCAAAACATCTGGCTAAAAAGTGAAAAAACACCCAAATGGCATTGTATAGGAAAACACCTAGATGATTGATTACATTTTTCACTTTAAAGTCAATGTTTTGATATTATAAAGACATGGCCTTTGTTCAATAGGTGTAATCGTTTACTGGCAAAAAGCATGGTTTTATAAAGCCTGTTTTGACAAGGACTAGTTTCTCAATCTTAATTTTGATCAATTAACAGTTTTAAATAATAGACCCAATACTGTATGCCCTGAACCCCACTTATTCTGCGTCCTAGGCTGAAAGGCAGGAAAAAGGAAGTCTTCATCAGAAAAGACTGCAAACTATACCTTCAAAGTATGTAGAAAGAACAAGGTCAAAGAAATGAGAAACCAGAGGCAACATTTTAAAATAGCTTTAAAATGTTAATCTAAACTGATTGTGCCAGAGTATTTTAAAATAAATGCTATATGCTCAACATATTACACTAATACACGATGATTACACAAATTGTGTTAATGTTGTAAACAGAATTAAGTTAGGACATTAGCAGAATTAGGTAGCCAAGATCCACCCAGCTTCTCACATATCCATCTAACCTCAAGATCTGTTTCTGAAAGTGAAAGGACACTGATGAGAGTACAGAGACAAAAGATCGTTAGTCATGTTCCCCAGAGAAGAGTTCAGTTTGGGCAGCCTTCAGGACACAAGGCTAGGACCAAATGAACTGGGAGGCGAGGTATGGGGGTGGGGGGCTGCCTTCTTTCCCAGAATGAAGCTATTTGGATCATTTAAAGGGCTCTGGATATAATTCCAAGAACCTGTGATACAAGTTAGGGTAGACCTAGTGTTCTAGTTGCTTCAGGACCCCAAGGGTTATGGCAAGGTTTCTCTTCCACATACCTAAACTGCCTAATTTCCCCAGCCTCCCTTAGTAATACCACCAGGTTTGACTAGCACCTATATTGAATCTCATGGAGGTTTTTTTGGTCGTCTTAGGTGTCCTAAGATCAAATTCTGCCTCCCCACTGCTTTCAAACTATTTCTTTATGGATCAAATTTCTACATGTATAAAGACTGCTAAATGGTGTGACTTAGGTGTGTCATTTGATCTTTCTATGGCTCAATTTTCTCATCTCTAAAAGGAGAAAATCAGCTCATCCAGTGGCTGGAAAGATTAAGTGAAGTATTGGATGGCTGAAAACTTGATACAGTGCACACTCAAATTTTTGATTCTGATTCTGAATGCACATCATCAATTCAAGGCAATTTATTAATGCTTTTAAAAAGTTACTCACTCCTTGTTCTGTGTTTATCTGTTCATTTATTCTTCTGTTGCCAGTAAGACCCCTTTGTCAAACCATGAGACACACAGGGCAAAAGGATGGGAAAAGAAGGTAGAGATGGTGAAGGTCATTCAGCACACTGACTGGTCAGAATTTCTGATTGAGACCCTTTCCAGATTCAGCCATGAAGACAGTCTAATGCTGGAATGTTCAAACACACTACTGAAGTCTGGCCCTGACAGGGTCTGAGCAGTGGTGTGGGACATATGCTTAGAGAAGAAACTTAAGGAAAGGCTTTAAGGCTTTCTGTCATCTTGAGAAAGCAGAATGTGACTTGATTTCTTTTTGTTTCTGCTTGGAAACAAATGTTCCTTTGCCTATCTTTCCTAGGTTTAATTAGTCTTCTGTCTTTCTCAGAATTCAGCCTGTTCATTTGCAAATGGAAGACATCAGAAAGGCTAGTGAGTGTGGGTGTTGGGGTGGGAAGGAGACTGAAGTGTTTATTTTCAAAGCCACGGGGGTCCCCATTTGAAAAAGCACCCAGCTTATCTCAATGTTTTTGTTTGTATGATTTTGAATTAAAAGGTTGGAGCAATTCATTTAGGAGATTAAGCTGTCTTACAATGGGCCTAGTTGCCCTATTTATTTATTAGTATTGCTAGGGTTAAAAAAAGGTATTTCTACTATACTCATTTTCATTATTCAAGTACAACAGTTTTAAAGGATTTGTTTGGTCTTCGATTTTATTGCCAAGTAATTTTACATTAAAATGATATTTGTTGGTCACAGAAAAAATCACAAGCCATGCATGTAATAGTTTAGGGTTGTCGATCTATTAAATATGAATTTCAGAAAAATAACAAATTAAATTTCAGTATAATAATGTCCCCAAATCATGGGCATACTTATACTTAGAAAGTATTCATTATATATCAAAAATTCAAATTTAACTAGATGCCCTATATTTTACCTGGTGACCCTACCAGGTTTTCATGGATGTTGTACACATTCCAAGGATGAAAACTGGGAGATAGTCCATGTTATTATTATATATTATATTTAAACTTGCTTCCTGCAGATCTGAAGTACTTCATCAGTCAGAATAATAATTCCCAGCTAATAAACAGATACCTCAGGAAATCAACTGAATTCTGACTACAGGATGAGACCTAGTTCTAACCACTAAAGCCCATTTCATTTATGGTAATTTTTCTCATTTAGAAAATGTAAAACACAAAAGGGACAAATAATATCTTCAGTTGAATTAGAAGTTAATGTCACAAACTACTACATTTAACGACCAATCTCATCTTTCATTATGTTACAAAGCAAACATTCTGTGCAAAAAGGAGCTTGAAACGCCCAGTGTGTATCCTAAGGTTGAAGAGGTCTTTGAACCAATAAATGAATGTTTTCTCCACAAGAGACTAAACATTTGCTTGTGACAGTAAACAAACAACAAGCTGAATTTTGTACTGCACAACTATTTTCATGTGTCTGTTGATAAAAATAAATAAATAGTGCACAGTTACTAGATTTTTTTCTTTCAGTTAAAATATTTGTCCACAACTTAAATGTCAGCAAATTTTTTCAAACATAATTATATCTATTTTGTATTTAAGTAATTAAATTCTTCTTTGCTCTTGATCATTACAAATATACAGAAAGGTCTGTATGCCTGATGCCTTCCCTATCCCGAGAATTAAACTGTCATATTTGTAGTAATTCATTCTTAAAAGTCCTGAGTTAATAAAATGTGATGAATTAATGAGCCTAGTTGAGCATAGCTTATTGAGTCAATTTCATTATCTTAAAGTCACATCTAATATTTAGAAAGCAATTTTTTTTGGTAGATCTAAAATCACCTTAATTTTTCTTTTCTTTTTTCTTTTTCAAAATAGTTACCATTCCAGAAAAGGGGTGGAGGGAGGAGATATCAAATGAAAAGCTCAAATTAACCTTCAATATTTGGTGAAGAAATTCCTTTTTGCTATTTACATAAAATATAAGAAAAGTCTTGTTAGGATGTGATTTGGAAATAAATCTCATGTTGGGGTTAAGGCTTGCTAAGAAATGCCACTGAAAGCTGCCACTTGACCCGGAATTCCTCTACAAGAAAAACTAGCCACAACTACATGTGAGACTTATAAGAGAAACTGCCGGAATGTCAACTTCATTTGCAGCAGCCCCATATGGCCTGATCACTCTCCCTGGCATGATAAATCACTGGCAGAATCCTTACCTTCCTACGTTTGATCTCTGCTCAGCAAGATGTGGTTTTGATGTGAAGAACTCCAGATCTCTTGGGTCAGAGACAAATAGCAGTGGCACTGACCTGCAAAGTGCTAAGTCTCTATTAGACTCAAGTGAAAAGCCGTAAGCTTCTGACAAGTTCCCTCTCCACACAGTTTACCCGACCCACTGTGGTTTTCATGAGCTGAGGCTGACAAAGAAGCTGCCAAAATCCTTTGGCAGAAAAGTGCCAACAAGCCCTTTTTTCCTACCACCATTACCAAGTATTAAAATCAATGTTCCCTAAGACTTTAAGGAAGAATTCTCTTGGGAGTTACTAATTGAATTTCTAGTACTCTAAGTGTTCAGTAAACACAACAATTTTTTATTTCCAGTGGATCTTTATGACACTGCTAATCACTCATTTATATAACTAGAGTTATTAACAGAAATTTCTATGGACTACTTTTTGGTAATTATAAGGACATCCTTGGGAAAATATTTTTTACAATCACTGTTCTGATGAACCTGGGGTCCCAGAAAGCCTGTAACTAGATGTACAAACAAGTTTGGTATTTTCCTTCTGATCTCATAATCCCAAATTGGGATCCAGGAAATTAAAGAGTTCTGAAGAGTCAGGGTGGGATGAAGAAATCTTGCAACTCATCTAGTCATATTTGTAAGTAGCTGGGTTAGTAAGGCATCTCATTCTGTCCTATCACTTTATAAGTAATAAAAGTTAGGTCCAAGGAATTTAAGTAACTTAATCAGTATCACAAAGCATTTTCAGAGTCTGGTATAGAAGGAAGCTCTCAATAAGTGATGAGTAATTTGTTCATTCAGTAATTCAGTGTATTTACTGTGTGCCTACATATACAAGAAACTGCTAAACGAGCACACGTCCCTGGCAGAGCTGGGACCAGAACACACATCTTCTAGAGCAGAGTCCCCTGCCTTGTTCACTACTCTACAGCACACCTGAGGGGCTTCTATTTCAACGAAAGCGACAAGTAAGTGGGAGTGGAGGCGGGGATTTTTCCATTAGAGAAAGAGAGACGGAAGGAGGGAGGGAGAGAGAGGGAATATGCATATGTTTTCTCTAAAGAGAGAAAACTATTTATTTCAAAACACTTTACCCTGGAATTCACTTTCTAGTCCCAGATTTTTGTCTACTAGTAACTCTGCAAATGGATCAGACTATTATTTTCTATTAACAGTATTCATCCACTTATGCATTTATTCAAACACAAAGATGTGTTGGACCATACTTTGTGCCAAAGCTGCAATGATAACAGTTTTTATGAAAATCTGAATCCAAGAAGTAGCCTAGGCAATAATAGTCAGATCCCTTGATGTGACAGTATCAAACACACAAGTTATATGCAGCAGTAATAATAAAGATTTTAAATAAATCTTAAAAAACACATGTGAAAGGTTTTTCCCTTTGTGTTCAGAAATTGTGTTCAGAAGTCATTTGTGACTATAAAAGTAACAGGCAGAATCACTTCAAAAATTATAAGCCAAAAAAATGATGTGAGATTTTAGCTGGCTGTAATGATGAGGAGTTCTGAGAAAGCAAAAACTGTGCTATCATTTTGGCAGCTGCATTATTTCAATAGCTATCCCACTACACTCTCACAATTAAAGACACTCATAAATAAGCCCTTCATTAGCTCTCTGTAGAACCACGTCACTGACTTTACCAGTGTTCATAAAAGCAGAATGTTGGTTTCTTTTTTAGCTAAATGTAGTTTATGTACTCATATTTGTACAAACATGTCTATGCTTAATGTTGAGCAATCATCTCTCTCCTTAATTTGGATCATCAGAAGTTCCAAAAATCACTGCATTTTATGTACTTTTCTTTATTTCTTCTCTGTTGGAATTCCCGGTAATGATACCAGAATGTGGGCAAACCTCATTAGTCTTTCTGCTGTTTACAAGACAGGATTTATGCTCAATGTGCTGAACACAATGACACATATCACTAAGTGGCTACAACTACCACCCAGGCTTTCATCTGAGAAATTTTTCACAGGGTACAAATACCTATCAGCATGGAGAAACATGGAAGAGCAATTACAGCCAACACGTGTAGTCTTTTAAGAGTACCTAATAAATACCCATTTGTGAAGGTTAATTTAATGCAACCTAGGCTGTTATCTGGAATAGTATATGTCACCAATTCAATCCATTAAGTAATTACTAAATTCTCAAGAGGGCTCACAGAAGTCAAATGTGGTTATTCCAGGTTCATTGCTTCTGGTCTCCCTAGGGACCATTCAGGCCAACAGCTGGAAGAGCTGACTACAAAGGTTCCCAGGCACAACTAACCATTTTTATGAAAACAGGTAAATGAGTCTAACCAAGGAATGAGGGTCGTCAAGGGTTTGTCTGAGAGGAATACTTTGGGAAGGAGAAGAGAAGCACAATGTGTAAAAAATTTTAAAGGAGATGAAAATGGTAAGAAGAAGGGGTGTCTGTCTGGGAAGTAGTGGATAAAGGGAAATGCTTTCTCTCTAAAAGTTAAGACAGAAGTCTGGAGATTATAACCTGGTTTAAGGGCAATAACTTGACAGCTGTTTCTTCAGATAGGATTTCTGAGCCATTTCCAACAAAACATTAATTGTGTATCCCAATCACTACCAACTTCTGTCACCAAAACTGTGTTGAAATTTGAAAACTGCACTTTATTTCTCTATTCTGCATCCCTGCTGAAGTGACATGGAATAGATGGATCCAAACAAGTCAAGTCTTAGCAAGAAATGGTTGTTCGTAAAAGGCAAGATACAACATATCCACCCCGCTCTTTCTAAGTCAAGTGCCTCTCCCACACCGTTTACAGTCAAGTAACACAAAATGATGGCTTATTCATAGTGGGAGAGAAAAATCTGAAAGACTGTGAAATATATTCACTTTCAACAGTCTCATTAATCCTCACTCCTAAGTGGATCTGAAATAACCATACCAAAGAAAAGCACTTTTTGACTGAAAAAACAAACAAGCAGGTGTTATTAAGGGCCCTGTGTGACTTAGCCAACCAGTGAGAATCCAAAAATACAATTCTTTCCCATAGCCTATGGAATCACATCTACCCAGGTGACTTATACCCCAAACGTTGACTGCATCAACTGTTTGTTTGAACACAGTCTCTCATCTCTTTATGTCAGGCAGAAATTGTGGCTGATGATAGCTATGGCAATACCAATTGGACTTAAGGTTGGGATTTATAGTCAGAGAACTGGGTTTGGGATTATCTTGTAAAACATTTAGCAGAGCTTTAGGCTAATAATTCAATTATTATTATTATATATTTTTTAGTCATTGTTGTGGTTTTTGTGCTTGCTCTTGTAATGAGGAGGGAAGGAAAAGGATTAGTTGAGGCTTAGAATAGCCACCTACAGCTAAAATTAATTAATGTTAATATGCTTGATTGTACCACTTATAAAACGGGATGTTAACAGAATAGTCACATAATAGGACTGCCACAATTATTAAAAGTAATCACTGTGAAAGTACTTTGGAAACTGTAGTATTACTAATGAAAGGATAATATGTTAATTAAGGAAGTATTAATCAAAAGATAATTCATTGCTATTAGTAGCTATCAGTGATAAAATATAACAAGTATTCACTCAACAAATACTTCCTAAGCATTTATACTGTAAGACACTAAATTAGAGGCTTCCACATACCAACATGAATAAAAGTTTATAATCTAGTACAGATTAAGAGTAGACGAGTACACAGAAAAATATAACACAAGGCAAAAATTGCACATTTTAGTAGCAGTACAAACAAGTAACAAGGACTTTCAGAGATCATATTCACACTAAAAATAATAAGTGTTGCGTCAACTCCATTAGGTATTACATATGTAAAATGCCTAGAAAGACTAGATCCGGTTTTAAGGTTGGAGAATTTCACTCTTCAGTTGGTTCTTTAGAATTAGAGGCACACATGCATGGATCAAATAACTGACGAAATCCAAATACAACGGTGAATATGTAATACCAGCTTTCAGTTTAAAACACAATGAGTTCAAATATTAACAAAAAATAAAGTGATGTTATTTTCAGGCCCAGCACGAAGGAATAATTTAAATTCTCTAAACTAACAGGATGAAGCACAGTACTGAATCAGTTAATCAAGAAAAAGGTCTATTAGATGCTAGTTTTCACGTTATAGTAATCATCACCTTTCCATTTTTCTCCAGTGCCAAACACAAAGGGCACACAGTGAAGAATCCTTAATCTTAGTCCAAAATTGCACAGAATACAGTTTTAACTTTCTTTATACAGTAATATTGTTTGATTTTCCTCTATGTTACATTGTTCATCCTTAACATTTATCTGTATCATTATATACAAACAAATAGCAATTATAGATGAATTAAGACACAAATGCAAAAGGTAAAATTTGTAATAATAAAAATAAACTTTCAGAAAACTATATAGAAGAATGTCTTGAAAAACCTGGAATAAGTTTCTTAAAGAGCAAGTTCAAAATTACTAAGCATAATAGGAAAAAGACAGATAATCCCCTTCTAATTATACCAAAAAAAGGAGAAGGAAGAATAAGCACAAAGGGGAAGAAAATGTTCACAGAGTATGTAACTGTCAAAGGATTATAATTGGGTATACATAAAAATTGCTACAAATCAGTAAAAACACACATATATAGAAACAGAAATGAGCAAATGATATACTAGCCAGTTCACAAAGGTGGAAAGCCAAATGGCCAACAAACATATGAAAAGATGTTCAACCTCACAAGAAATCATGAAATGCAAATTAGCACAGCAATGAGATAACAGTTCACATTCAGCAGGTTGGCAGAATTCAGGAAGTATGGGAACTCCAAGTACAAGCGAGGATATAAAGCAATGGGGACTTTGATATACTGCTGATGGCAATGGAAACTAGTATAATGTGTTGGACAAATATTTGTCAATCCCTGATAAAACTGAAGATATATCCAAGGGTCAACAATATCACTCTAAGTATATATCCTAAAAGGTTTCTCACCCAGGCAGATAAGGAGATATGCTTAAGAATCTTTACTAGAACAGCAAAATGCTGGCAGTATCTTACATGTTAATAGGAGAATAAATTAAAAATTGGGTATACTCAAATAATGGAATACTATGCAACAATGACAATGAATGAATTACAGGTATATCCAACAACATGAATGAATCTTGAAAACACTATGCTAAGCCAATAAAGCAAACTGCAAAGAATATATATGGCATAGATCAGTTAAGTTCAGTTGCTCAGTCATGCCCAACTCTTTGCAACCCCATGGACTGCAGCACACCAGGCCTCCCTGACCATCACCAACTCATGTCCATTGAGTCGGTAAAACCATCCAACCATCTCATCCTCTGTTGTCCCCTTATCCTCCTGCCTTCAGTTTTTCCCAGCACCAGGGTCTTTTAAAATGAGTCAGTTCTTCGCATCAGGTGGCCAAAGTACTGGAGTTTCAGCTTCAACATCAGTCCTTCCAATGTAATATTCAGCACTGATTTCCTTTAGGATGGACTGGTTGGATCTCCTTGCAGTCCAAGGGACTCTCAAGAGTCTTCTCCAACACCACAGTTCAAAAGCATCAATTCTTTGGCACTCAACTTTCTTTATACATCCATGTGAGAGTTGGACTGTGAAGAAGGCTGAGCACCGAAGAATTGATGCTTTTGAACTGTGGTGTTGGAGAAGACTCTTGGGAGTCCCTTGGACTGCAAGGAGATCCAACCAGTCCATTCTGAAGGAGATCAGCCCTGGGATTTCTTTGGAAGGAATGATGTTAAAGCTGAAACTCCAGTACTTTGGCCACCTCATGCGAAGAGTTGACTCATTGGAAAAGACTCTGATGCTGGGAGGGATTGGGGGCAGGAGGAGAAGGGGACGACCGATGAGATGGCTGGATGGCATCACTGACTCGATGGACATGAATCTGAGTGACCTCCAGGAGTTGGTGATGGACAGGGAGGCCTGGCGTGCTGTGATTCATGGGGTCACAAAGAGTCGGACACGACTGAGCGACTGAACTACTACAACTACATGACTACTAGAAAAACCACAGCCTTGACTAGACAGATCTCTGTTGGCAAAGTAATGTCTCTGCTTTTTAATATTCTGTCTAGGTTGGTCATAACTTTGGCATGGTATGGTACCATTTATATTAAAAGGTTTAGAATGCGAGACAATAGTACACATCATTTATTAATATGTGTGTATGGACATATACCAGTGGGAAAGATAAATGCCAAATACCTCTGAGGAAGAAAGGAAAGGAGAGAGGGGATTGGGAGTTCACAGGTAGAGCATCAATGTATTTCTTTAAAAAGATTAGAAGCAAATAGTGCAAACAATTAAGAACAAACAAACTTGGGTAAATGTACACACGTTTGTTATATTGGCTACACTCTCCTGTATGATTGAAGTACCTGATCTCAAGTACGTCTAAGAATACAAAGTGCTGCTGATGTGCTGAGCCTGCAACATCTCTTCTTTTGAATCATCATGGTGCTTCAAGTGCATTCCTGTCAAGAATTCAGCATCTTCTATCATGTGCCACAGAGACACTACTTTGCCGACTAAGGTCCATCTAGTCAAAGCTATGGTTTTTCCTGTGGTCATGTATGGATATGAGAGTTGGACTGTGAAGAAGGCTGAGCACCGAAGAATTGATGCTTTTGACCTGTGGTGTTGGAGAAAACTCTTCAGAGTCCCTTGTACTACAAGGAAATCCAACTAGTCCATTCTGAAGGAGATCAGCCCTGGGATTTCTTTGGAAGGAATGATGCTAAAGCTGAAACTCCAGTACTTTGGCCACCTGATGTGAAGAGTTGACTTATTGGAAAAGACTGATGCTGGGAGGGATTGGGGGCAGGAGGAGAAGGGGACGACAGAGGATGAGATGGCTGGATGGCATCACCAACTCGATGGACGCGAGTCTGAGTGAACTCCGGGAGTTGGTGATGGACAGGGAGGCCTGGTGTGCTACGATTCATGGGGTCGCAAAGAGTAGGACACGACTGAGCGACTGAACTGGACTGATGATGCGTCACAGTTATTGGTGTGCATGTCCTCATCACACACCCAAGCAGGAATCCTCTCTAGCCTCTTCAGGACAATGCACACATCTATGTATCTTTTCATGCCAGACAGTGACTAACAATGCTTTGGATACAAGAGGCTCTAATAAATGTCTGATGAATAAATGATGATAAGTAAATAAATTCAGGAAAGCAAAAGGGTGAGCTCTGGCTGCAGTTAAAAATAAAAATAACCCTGAGTAATGCAATTAGATAACCTTCCATCTTTAAAAAGATTAGAAGCAAATAGTGCAAACAATTAAGAACAAACAAACTTGGGTAAATGTACACACGTTTGTTATATTGGCTAC
The DNA here is from genome assembly GCA_006410635.1 of Cephalophus harveyi. Taxonomy (NCBI): domain Eukaryota; kingdom Metazoa; phylum Chordata; class Mammalia; order Artiodactyla; family Bovidae; genus Cephalophus; species Cephalophus harveyi. The sequence continues at coordinate 31,374 of SJYT01033731.1, forward strand.
ACTCTCCTGTATGATTGAAGTACCTGATCTCAAGTACGTCTAAGAATACAAAGTGCTGCTGATGTGCTGAGCCTGCAACATCTCTTCTTTTGAATCATCATGGTGCTTCAAGTGCATTCCTGTCAAGAATTCAGCATCTTCTATCATGTGCCACAGAGACACTACTTTGCCGACTAAGGTCCATCTAGTCAAAGCTATGGTTTTTCCTGTGGTCATGTATGGATATGAGAGTTGGACTGTGAAGAAGGCTGAGCACCGAAGAATTGATGCTTTTGAACTGTGGTGTTGGAGAAGACTCTTGGGAGTCCCTTGGACTGCAAGGAGATCCAACCAGTCCATTCTGAAGGAGATCAGCCCTGGGATTTCTTTGGAAGGAATGATGTTAAAGCTGAAACTCCAGTACTTTGGCCACCTCATGCGAAGAGTTGACTCATTGGAAAAGACTCTGATGCTGGGAGGGATTGGGGGCAGGAGGAGAAGGGGACGACCGATGAGATGGCTGGATGGCATCACTGACTCGATGGACATGAATCTGAGTGACCTCCAGGAGTTGGTGATGGACAGGGAGGCCTGGCGTGCTGTGATTCATGGGGTCACAAAGAGTCGGACACGACTGAGCGACTGAACTACTACAACTACATGACTACTAGAAAAACCACAGCCTTGACTAGACAGATCTCTGTTGGCAAAGTAATGTCTCTGCTTTTTAATATTCTGTCTAGGTTGGTCATAACTTTGGCATGGTATGGTACCATTTATATTAAAAGGTTTAGAATGCGAGACAATAGTACACATCATTTATTAATATGTGTGTATGGACATATACCAGTGGGAAAGATAAATGCCAAATACCTCTGAGGAAGAAAGGAAAGGAGAGAGGGGATTGGGAGTTCACAGGTAGAGCATCAATGTATTTCTTTAAAAAGATTAGAAGCAAATAGTGCAAACAATTAAGAACAAACAAACTTGGGTAAATGTACACACGTTTGTTATATTGGCTACACTCTCCTGTATGATTGAAGTACCTGATCTCAAGTACGTCTAAGAATACAAAGTGCTGCTGATGTGCTGAGCCTGCAACATCTCTTCTTTTGAATCATCATGGTGCTTCAAGTGCATTCCTGTCAAGAATTCAGCATCTTCTATCATGTGCCACAGAGACACTACTTTGCCGACTAAGGTCCATCTAGTCAAAGCTATGGTTTTTCCTGTGGTCATGTATGGATATGAGAGTTGGACTGTGAAGAAGGCTGAGCACCGAAGAATTGATGCTTTTGACCTGTGGTGTTGGAGAAAACTCTTCAGAGTCCCTTGTACTACAAGGAAATCCAACTAGTCCATTCTGAAGGAGATCAGCCCTGGGATTTCTTTGGAAGGAATGATGCTAAAGCTGAAACTCCAGTACTTTGGCCACCTGATGTGAAGAGTTGACTTATTGGAAAAGACTGATGCTGGGAGGGATTGGGGGCAGGAGGAGAAGGGGACGACAGAGGATGAGATGGCTGGATGGCATCACCAACTCGATGGACGCGAGTCTGAGTGAACTCCGGGAGTTGGTGATGGACAGGGAGGCCTGGTGTGCTACGATTCATGGGGTCGCAAAGAGTAGGACACGACTGAGCGACTGAACTGGACTGATGATGCGTCACAGTTATTGGTGTGCATGTCCTCATCACACACCCAAGCAGGAATCCTCTCTAGCCTCTTCAGGACAATGCACACATCTATGTATCTTTTCATGCCAGACAGTGACTAACAATGCTTTGGATACAAGAGGCTCTAATAAATGTCTGATGAATAAATGATGATAAGTAAATAAATTCAGGAAAGCAAAAGGGTGAGCTCTGGCTGCAGTTAAAAATAAAAATAACCCTGAGTAATGCAATTAGATAACCTTCCCTGTGAAAATCAAGTTATATTGGTACATTGGTTATCAGACTCTAAAATATAGAGAATTCACTGCTTTCATCTTCAGCCAATCAGTCTCATACTATTTCCTGATTTCCACCCAAAAAGGATTCAGTGAGGGAGTTCATTTTTCACACCTCATGAAATAAGACTTTATGTTATCCTCTGTTGATCTGTAGAGATACTTCATAATTCTGTCTTCCCAGTCAAGGTCTTCTTACTTCCCCCTCTCTTTCCCTCTAAACCCTCCAGCACTACACGTACCCCAGTCCATATGTTTGGTGTTAGTCAATGATGGGGGCTGCAGGAGGAGGGAAACAGGTGATTTCTGCTCGTAGTGAGTTTATTAAATTCACACTACTTTGGCAGATCTACTCACCTGGAGGTAGGCTCCATCCTTTCTGTGGGAAGAGACACATTGCTTATACCATTTTTTGACCAAGCTTAATCTCTTAGAAATCCCTAGAAATGACCTGGGGCAAAATCCTAAGAGTCACTGGACTTGAAATCCAAAGACAGGTTAGAAAAACTAAAATCATATAGAAGAAAGTGTATAAAATATAATCTTTAATTATTTTTACTTTTTCTCCATAATTTATAATCAATACTGGAAACTGTTTTGGTATCCATGATACCCTCAATTCTGTCTAAATAAGGTGTTTTCTACTTTCAACTGGACAATAGGTTTTATCTTTCCAGAGATCTAGAAATAAAGAAACTGTAACTCTGGCTCTCCAAAGGTCAGACTGTGGTAAGGAAAGGAAACAGAACAGATATCTACTTCTGGAGGCAACAGAGCTGAACTGAAGTAACAGGAAAGCTTCCTTCTATAATAAAAAATTATTCACTCACAGACATTCTAATTTTTAACCACATTCTACAGAATTCAATAAACCCCTGTGTTTAGCCACAGGCTAGTTTGTTGTGAGCCCAGCTCAAGTCTAGATGGTGAAAGCACTTGATTATTATTCCAACTGGAATTTTCAAAGGCTGGAAGTGTTTTCAAATTATGTGATAAAACAGAAAGTTGTTGTAAATAAACCATTAAAATTTGGAAGGGAAACAATTTAAACATAATTCTACCATCTTACAAGCAGACAAACTAGCAATAGAGAAATGCCAGAGATAAGAAATTAACAATTTGGGTTATCTCATATATCTGAAAGGTGAAATGGAATAAAGCACAAAGACAGGTCTGAAAAGGCAATTAAAAATTAACCAAGGTGACATTATGGCAATCATTTCTATGCATTGGTTTGGTGTCTAAGGGGAAATGACTGGCTTTGAAATTAACTGTCACAGTTTTAGAAGACTTTCAAAACAGTCACTATGTGGTGCTTTTGTTTGGAGGGTGAAGTGCCCCCAAACTGGGAAATCAGGACCAAGGCTCTTTAATTTTAAATTCTATAAACTAAGATTATTTTCCATTTCAAAAGGCATCCACCTTCTGAGAATATCCTCCTATACTGTCATACTTCCCAGATTTATGCACCAACAACTTGACATGATCTTTCTTTAAGCCACTCAAACACCAGAAATGACTCTTTGCCATCTGACATTCAGGACTGGGTATAAAAGGCATGTTGATGCAGAGTTTTACACGTGTCAGATAACTAATTTGATTACTAAAATCCTGGCTGGAAATTGTTTGATTCAGTAACTTTTTAGTAAAGAGAAGTCCTTGATAGGGAAACCTCCAAGGGGTCCCATCTGATAAAAATCCAGTGTAAACATATAATGATTCCACAGCTACTGAGAATATTAAACCCTTATGACTAATTAGTAAACAATGGACTGTTTCAGAAAACAGCTGTTGACTATACAATTCCAATCTTCCTTAAAACGGACATTCATCAATTTGAAGCAAAAATATATTCATCACTTCCCAAAAATGAAATGGAACTAGACTTTGGCTGACTGTCATTATATGCCACTTACTTTTACATACTTGCTCAGTCCTGACAACAACCATCATGTAAGGCAGGTATTACTATTACCTCAGTTTTGACAGATGTAGAAATTGACACTCAGTGAAGAAACTCCCTGAGAGGAGACACCATTCATATGTTGCTTATTAATCCATCTCCAGAATCTGGCACCGTTATTTGGCACTACATGGTGAATAAATGTTAAATGTGCACAGCACTAAGAATTGCAAATCTGACCTAGATTTGAACAAGGGCCTATTTTTAACCGAGAGCCTTTCTTTTTTCTAAGTAAGTCAAGGGCTTATAAACTTAATGTGGGCCATACAGTGCTGTTGTAACTACTTGACTCTGCCATTGTAGTAACAGCCACAGATAATATGTATAAATGAATGGTTGTGGATGTGTTCCAATAAAACTTTATTTACAAAAATCAAGCAGAAAGTCTATGGTGTGCTGACCCCAACAAGCTGTCACGAACTAAAAGATAAAAAATAGACATCAATATTTGTATTCCATTATCCAACTGAGAAAGACTTGAGAGAAAACTGTATATGTTGATATTTGAGATATATTTGTTTTGGTCATGGATTGATCATCAGGTTAATCATCGTCTAACATGAAAGAGAACTCCCTATGCACGCCTGGCTTCTCTCAAATCCAGCTGCAAGAAAATCAGACCTCACAGAACATGTTCCTCAGAAGGCTTTTTTTCATACAGAAAAACTATAATTTCTCTTTTTATAGAAATAAAGGACAGAAGCACCTCAACAAATGATTCCATATGATTCCTGCCTATTTAACAGAAGGCATCAGGCAGAACCCAGAAAAATTATCTAATTCAAGTCCTACAATGAAGTTGTTTAGCTTCCCTGGGTTAAACGGAGATGATACAAACATGAGAAAGCTGTCCAATTATGAAAAAGTATATTTTTGAAAACCCGAGGTCTCCTATAAACATGAAATTTGATTAACAACTTAGGATCAAGAAGACAATCTTGATTAGAGGTTTAGAAATAACCAAACCTTAAAGAGATAATCTCTTTAGAGATATCTAAAGATAATCTTAACCTAAACCTAAAAAAAACCCTGCCCTAAACCTAAAAAAACCCCACAAATTCATAGAAATAGCAAAAATAGTAATTTAAAGTCAGGAAATCAAAGGTCACAAAAAGGAGTTCCTTCTTAAGAGGCGCAGACTAGTTCATATTCTCTCCATGTTTCCAACAGAAGCAACACATAAAAATAAAGATTTAAACTTTTTCTCAAAAAAAAAAAAAAAAAAAAAAGGTATGAGACTGTTAGGAAAAGCAAAGTGTATGGTGAGGCAAGCTCTATCAAGTTTTCATAAGTCAAGGCCAAGGTCTTCCTTATCAATTATTCCTATTTCTTCCTACTCTGTGTCCTTCAAAAGGTTTTGCAAGGATCTAACATATATATGAAAGTGCTAGGTAAGCTGTTAGGCTCCATCACAATGTAAGTGGCATTATAAATGTTATCATTATTGTTATTATTACATCAATCTACTGAAGTACTGCCATGCTGATAACCAAAATTTGGCATTCCATCTTTCTAAAAAGACCTTAAGCTCCTAGGAGTTCAATGTTTCTTCCAGAGCCCAACCAGTGTAATGAAAAGCACTATTACAGGGAGACAGCCACTTTAAAAATTCTTTGAACTGAATTGAAATTGATCCCAGAAAACAGTAGATGTTCAAGAAAAGGTTGCTAAATGAATAAATAAAAGAATAAATAACAGCTGCCCAATGCACATTAGCTCTAATTTTCAGTTTATTGCCTTCTATTTCTTTTTTCTCTTCTAGTTCAGTGGGTCAGTTCTCCATAACCCTCTGCTTCCCTATGTCCTAGCTTTCCACAATATCAAATCCTGAAGGAAAATAAAACTACTACTACAACAAAACACCACTCTTTATGGTACTGTTCGTTATGGGCATAAACTTTCATTGAAAAAGTGATCGACAGAGAGATGGCACAATGAGTGTGTGTGTGTGTGTGTGTGTGTGTGGTGTGTGTGTGTGGTGTGTGTGTGTGTGTGTGCGTGTGCGTGTGGTGTGTGTGTGTGTGTGCGTGTGGTGTGTGTGTGTGTGTGTGTGTGTATGTGTGTGTGTGTGTAGTGGGGGCTTGGGGGAAGGAGGGACTAGTACAGCCAGAAAAGATGATAGAGACAATAGAGAAGGTAGGGGTGGGATACAGTCCGAAATTTTCCAAAGATCTGGGAATCTGGAAGAGATCTCCCCTGAAGTTAGGGGCAGTCAGCAAAGTGCAAGCCTTGATTTTATCATGTGTATACTCCTACAATATATTCAAATATACAAAAATTTAACAATCAGACTGATAAAACAGGAACAACTCAGAAAAATCTTTAATCCACAAAGGCACAGCTAAAAACAATCACGCTCACTCCTGTGCAAGCCATTAAGCAATCTTCTCAGGATACAAGGAAAAGAGTGCACATTTTCCCGGCCCCAACCCTTTGCTACTTCATGTTGGTGGAGTTATCAGTCTTTCTTGACTAACAGTCTGCAGTTTTTTTGTTTTAACATATTCCTTTTAAAAGAATCAGTTTTAAAACTTGTTGGGGGTCTAGCTTGCTATATTAGGGAAATAAAATTAGACATATTCCAAAAATGGTACTATTGATCATTAGTCCTAAATGGGTGTTGGAATTTCAGAGAGATAGGAGGCTTAATTTAAAAATGAGATGTAATTGCCTGAGAGTCAATACAAAACCATGAGTTTAGCCCTTTCAGCATTCTTGGGGATTGAACTTTAATTTTGGAGCATTTTCACTGGACAGACAAACAGCAGTAACTTTTATTTCTTTTGGTCTCTTTTACTCCTCTTTTATAAAAAATGTAAAATACTTTTAGAGGAAGAAAGAAATGGTGAAAAATATAAAAAAAATAACATCACAAGTGCAAGTTTTCTGAACGCATGGTACTTAAAATTCTCAAAATATAACCATTTACATCTAAGTATGACTCTACTGTCCCAGATAATATTTTAAAATCCTATTGTTACATATCCTTCACTAAAATTATTCATTTAACAAGACAAAAATTATTATGGACCCATCTATATTTATCTGGTACCATTTTCTGACATAAATACTGTATTTCTTTCCTATGTGTTATTCAACAAGCTCTCTAGCATAATAATATTTTAGCTAGTGCCCTTTTAAAAATTCCTAATGAATGTGGTATCACTATTCTAAAGGACCAACTATTGCATCTTGTTCATTCTTCTGCTTAAAATCACTAGTATAATTTCCCTCGCTTCTGACAAGTGAATTTTTAAAAAATTTTCCATTAATCTTATTTTCCCTTTAAGTAAAAAATCATGGCCCAGTACCCTTGGCTATCAAAAGAGCAACTTGTGCTCTCCGTGTTAAAGATGCTGCTTGCCCATACCACTTGTCTCAGAAAATTCAGAAGTCTCACTAAAGGGCCAAGGAGCAAAGCTGCTGGGAATGTTCCCAGATACCTAATTTTACAAGATTTTGTGAAAACAGCTTGCCTTTAGATTAGTTGTGTTCAATGTTTATGATGGTTGTTTGTCAAGCCTAAAAATAAGGTGCCTCCTCCCCACAAATTAAAGAATCAAGTTACGATCCATTATTTCATTTCTGATTGTTTTTCTTTGTAATAAGTGGGAAAGTGGATACTGGATAAAAGTCTCCCCTGAGCTAAAGGACTCCACATTAAAGGCTTCAATTAGCTATAAATCAGTTGTCTTTCCTACTGGGGCACAAGAGAAAAAAGGAAGCGGGGGTTGTCAGAGAAAAAGAGAGCTGGAAAAGCTTCCAAATTAAATTCCTAGATACCTACTGCAAACCTCAAACTCCATTCAAGGGCTGTGAGGAAAATTCAATCCAAAGTAAGACTAAAATCAAACCGTCCCAAATCTGAGGTCCCCTCTCCAGCACAGCTCTTGCATCCTGAAACCTTTTAAAAAGAACCTGAAGAGGTTAGGGACCCTCATAAAACAACTCTTACGCTATACGCTTTCCTTGCTTGTCCTAAACCCGGAGAAGTGCCACACATTGGCACCATTGTTATGCAAACAATGCCTAAATGGTTGTAACCATTAACGACCTCTCATTAAAAAGACTTTCAAAAATTTGTCACACCATCTAAAAAGCTAACAGGTACATTAAATCCATCTAAATTGGCATTCAAAACACGAGCCACCCTGGTTTTTATCTTAAAATTCAGCGGGTAAAATTTCAATATTGATGGGTTTTAAAAAATATTTCTCTTTCAATCCTTAAGACAAAACCAAACAATTCGTTCCTGGACAAAATTCAGTTTTATCTCGTAATAAGCATGATGGAAAACAAGTTTAACCGTGTTGCGTGTGCGCAGTATGCGTTTAGGTTGAATGGGCGCTGTCTGGAGTAGAAATCAACGGAAAGGAATAGAAAATCAAGACAACTGTAAAAGAACTCCAAGAAACATTATTTTAAATTGCATCTATTTCTCTCTCACACCCCAGTGGCATAACATAACCTCCCCTGTATGTGTAATCAATACTTTTATTCTATGTCCAATTTGTGGAAAGTAAATTCTATTTACATTAAGGTAGAGAACGCATTTCCTTTTTCTGTTGTGGTGCAACAAAAATTAATTCCTGCTTGGGTAACCCGAGATGTCAGAGTTCGTTATAAAAAGCAATTTTTTTTTTTTCAGTTCAAAAGCGAACCCGTTAATATGCACGAATTTAAAGACTTCTCAAGTTTTCCAGGAAAACTGCCACTACCTACAAAATTCGAATAAAACGCTGATATTGGATCTACTGTACTCAGAGACCAGGTTTCCATGAAATCTGCAAAGGCGGCCGTAGCGCTGTGCGCCTGGACGATCCTACGCGACAGCCGCTGGCCGTGCCCCGCTAGGGCTGCGGGGCACCCGAGACGGTCCCCTAAAGGTGGACGGCCGAGAAGAGACGGCCAGGCTGCTCGGCCAACCCGGCGGGGAACCCTTCGAGGAGCGGAAGCGGTGCCGACGCCTTCTCCGCAGCAGTCGGGGCCCGGAGAACCGGACGAGGAGGCAGCGGCGAACGCGGTTTGGGAAGCAGCCGTTGACGGCGACCCTGAGCGCCGCGCGGCAGGCTGGCGGAGGCGAGTCCCCGACGCGTCCCAAGACCCCGGCGGGACTTGAGAAGCCCCAACGCCGGGGACCGGGTGTCCCTCTGCTGCGCGGGCTCGATGGGCTGGCCCCAGAAGACCCCAGCCCCACACCCTGACCTCACCCCTAACAGACCAAGCAGAGGAAGGAAGGTTCTGGAAAGTCTCCGTGGACGGCCGGCCCCCCGTGGCGCCTTACCTTGGTGTACTTGATCTCGAGGTTGGGCGTGGGCGACGGCAGGAGGTGCAGGGACGCCATGAGGGCGGCGGGGTCGGCCTTCACCTCGCCGGGCATCTCGATCTCACTGGAAGTCATGGGGGCGGGCCGAGGTCTCGCTCGCCCGCGGCGTGGGCAGTGCGGGCTGTGCGCGCGGTCCGAGAGCCGGGGGCGCGCTCGCCTGTATATAGGCAGGTGTCAAGCTGGGGCTCTTCTTATTGGACGTGAGGGCCGAGGCGCGGGGGGCTGGTCCATCCTACCTAGGACGCCCCGGCGCAGCCCCGATTTACATAAAGCCCGCCGCCCAGCGCCGCGCGGCTCGGACGCTTGAGACCCACGGTCAAGTGCGCCTGCCGCCCCCCTTGCCCTGAGCACCCGCGACCGCGGGGACCAGCCCACGCGGCCGCCGCAGTCCTCGACGGCGGGAGCGCAAACCTGCGCCGCGGCCGCTCGGGCTCAGCCGCCGGGACTGGCCTCCCTCCGGCCGGGGCAGCGTCGGCGGGAAGCACACCTTGGCCGTTGTCGGGCGCCCTCCCGGCCCTGGAAGCGGAGCGGGGGGCTGGCGAGGGGACCGGAGCGGCCCGGCGCTTACTCGGCCCCGAGAGCCGGACGCGGTGTCGGTGGGAGATGCCCGGGCCCTGAGGGGTCCGGCCAAGGAAGGGGCAACCGAGGCTGCGGCCGGCACAGAGATCCCCTCCCGCCCCGGACCCGCGGGGCCCGGCTCCCCTTCTCTCCCGGGGACTCGCGGGACTCCCTCCGCTCTCCTCCCGCCAAGGGCGCCGGGCCCTCCGCAGCTACTGGGTGCCCGCGCAACCCACTTCCCTAAACGCGGCCCGAGGAGCGCCGTGGCCACAGGGTCGGGAACGGGTAGTGATGAGCGAGTTTCTCGCCCCACTACTCAAAAAGAGTGTCCCGCGATCCTGTCGACGCCGCGCGGCCCTCGGCGGGACTCTCCCGCCCAGCTGCTGCCCTCTGCTGGCCGGGACCACCCCGGGCGGTCTGGGCTGCGCCGGGAGGATGGGGCCTTGGGAAGACGGGGCTGCTCTGCGGAGTTGCAAGCTGCTTTGGCTTTTCTGGTCCTTCCTGATACCTCTTTCTAGAGCGAAACAGGGACTCTCCTCGTCCCAAAACGCACAAGGATACAACTCGTTTTGTTTTTCTGTAGTTCTCCACGTTAACAGCTATCATGTTGCCAGACATTGGGCTTCTCACTTAACTGCCCCCTTTAGAGTTGAGCTCCCTAATTTAAGCCTTTTCGAAGCTCCAACAGACCTAGTTTTTGGAACTCTAGAGGTCAGCATATAGGTCTACGTCAAGAACACAGAGACCCCCGTCTCAGAATGGGCTTTGGGGTCCTGGTCTAAATCTAGGGTCCAGATCAAAAGACCTTTGTAGGTCACTTGCACTCTCAATGTAAGCCTGACAGAGGTCTACTGATTCTTTGGATGTTAAGTGTCCGCCAGAAAAGATCCTGACTTAGATACTTTCAGTAACTACAACAGCCCTATATTTATTGCTTGGTTCTTAACAACAGGAGAAATAGACTTAAATATATCATTTCAGTATTAGGTCTGAAGAAATAACTTCCAGCCTCTCAGAACCCAACATATCTATATTAAGTTACCAGAGCGACTGTGTAACTGTCTGTGTGTTGTTGTGTGTTTTGTGTGTGGTTGTCTGTGTGTGTGTGTGTTTTGTTTGGAGAAATTATGGACCTTAGCTGAGGGTCCGAGAAAGCGGTGAGATTTCAGTTCACAGGGGATCTCAATGGCTAAAGATTATGCCTTAATAATAACAGTATATGTTCATGAAATAGATGAAAACCTTAGAGGGTTAGAGATACAACTGAGAGATTAAAAAGTTAAGGTTAGTTGAGACAGGGAGAAGTCTGTACCGAGGGAAATCAGTGATGCCTGTGGAACAATTCTACAAACATGTTTTGAGTGCTTTCTGATGCAAGGCATAGTGTAGAGACTGGGTTACAAATAAGACAGCTCTGGACTCTAGTGAGCTTAAACCCCCATGGAGAGGGAGATGACTATGAGAGGCCGTGGGGAAAGTTAGGGAAGGAGCATCCACAACACCATCTGGGTGCCCCACCAAGGAAGAGGCCAGCTCTCTGGGGAAACTGACCTTGGAGGTTGGCCTTAAAAGGAAGGTCAGCCTTCAGCATGGAGAGGAGGACAGAATAGGCAGAAGAGTCCACAAGAGCAAAGGCATGGAAATGTGTGAATGCTTTTTAGGGACATCAGTGGTGCTGGAGAAGCGGCAGATGAGGCTGGCAAGGCAGCTGCCTCAAGGCTGTAAGGGCCTTAACTCGACACACTGAGAAGGACAAGTCAGCAAAAGATTCTGAGGAAGAGAAAAGGGAAAACGGTATAAATTAACTGATGAATGAATATTATCAAGAAAGACTGGTGCACACCAGAAACCACTGATTTATATTCTCCTCAAAGTATCTGCTAAGTCGCTTCAGTCATGTCCGACTCTGTGCAGCCCCACAGATGGCAGCCCACTGGGCTCCCCCATCCCTGGGATTCTCCAGGCAAGAACACTGGAGTGGGTTGCCATTTCCTTCTCCAATGCATGAAAGTGAAAAGTGAAAGTGAAGTCGCTCAGTCGTGTCTGACTCAGCGACCCCATGGACTGCAGCCTACCAGGCTGCTCCGTCCATGGGATTTTCCAGGCAAGAGTACTGGAGTGGGGTGCCATTGCCTTCTCCGATGTTCAGTGCATATTTGTAGAGAAAAAGTAAACCATTTACTCATCTCAAGGCGGAGAAGGCAATNCAGCCTACCAGGCTCCTCCGTCCATGGGAGTTTCCAGGCAAGAGTACTGGAGTGGGATGCCATTGCCTTCTCCGGAGACAGGGATATTCACCCTTGACCCTACTCTGGTGTGCTAACTCCAGTTCCATCACCGTGGCTGGAAGGAATGACATGTTAGAGTTATCAGCATTTGTTAAACAGTGCATGCACGCTAAGTCACTTCAGTCATGTCCAACTCTGTGTGACCCTGTGGACTGCAGGCTCCTCTGTCCATGGGTTTCTCCAGGCAAGAATACTGGAGGGGATTGCCATGCCCTCCTCCAGGGGATCTTCCCGACCCAGGGATTGAACCCATATCTCATTATATCTCGTGCATTGGCAGGCAGGTTCTTTACCACTAGCACCATCTGGGAATCCTAGTGGGAAAGAGCAACAAACAGATTCCCTTCTTATTTGGGCCAGAAAGGATCTCTTGGCTTCTCCTAAACATTTTCAAAACATTTCTTCTAAACAGTTCCATTTCCGCTGACTACTTCAACTGTAAAATGAAGGTAACTTTCCCAAGCTCTCTGATTAAGGGACATTTTCTCTTCCTGATCTTACATTTTGTTTTACTTTTCCCCATCTTTTACTATAAATTTATCTTTTCATAGGTTTCTAAGAGTTTTGTTGTTGTTGTTGTTGTTGTTTGTACAGTCATTATCTTTTCCCCCTATCTTCAGCTCATGATTGTGGCCATTTTTTGTGCAAATTCTTTAATTCAAGATGGGGGACAAGATTTAGCAGAAAAGAATAGTGAATTGCAACTACTTCGATCTTGTTTGTTTCTATTAGTAGAATTTATTCTTCTGTTACTTTCAAAGCTGCCTTAGCAACTCTTCTCATATTCCTATTCTCTTCTCTTGTTTTATTGTCCTCTTATTTTCTCCACAGATTTTACAGTAGTTGAAGTAGCAGACTTTATCTTCAGGTTTAACATTTTGAATGTAAATCTTTTTCCTGATTTAGCTAAGAAACATTTTTTCCCAACCTTATAATGTTTCCTTCTCCCACCGTCCCCCATCTGTAATTATTTATTGTTTAGGATACATCGTGGTTAAAGCCCCCTGCACAGGGGAACGTACACTACAGCATGCTCTATTTATTTCCTTGTGAAAACAATTTATTAGGCTTGGTGGAGCCAATATCCTGGAGTCATAGAGGAGAAAAATAAATTCTTGCCTCATATTTCCTCACCTAAATAGTAGAATGCAAAGTTGTAATTTTCAGGCATCAGCTTTATGTGAAGCTTGACTTTAGGTATGAAACCCTAGCAATTTAGGCTTCTTTTCAGGTTACAGTTAAGGCAGGGAAGTATCTGTTAAATCGAGAAACATCTTTTAGAAGTCAATGAGGGAGATTAAGTAGAGCACAGATATTCCTTCCAATGAAGGAACACTTTTGGTTTTGGCAATAACTGAATGTCCAGCTTGAATGTCAAGCTTCCATGTTTAGGCGCTATTTCAGCCTCAGGTGGCCCTGCTTAATTGCCTTCCTGTTCCCATCACTAACCATGCTGACAGCCTACCTTTTCTAACAGATACACTTGCATTTTAATTTATCTGCAAAAATAAATCACACATTATAGCATTTCCTTCTTCTGGGTTAATTGAATCAGTTCCTTAAATGTCTCTAAGTCTAATGATTTGAAAGGAGCATGGTGTTTGAAATATTTAAAAAATTAGGGCCCTTGGGTTGTATGCAGAATGATCTCAGTGCTTATTTCAGATATAAGTGTTTCCTAATGATCTCATTCATCTCAAATGGGATATGTCTGGCTACTTTATTTGAAATGTTTCCTGAAAACTCTTAACAGGAAAGCTTAATGTAAGGAATATTTACAGAGAAATGGTATTTAATATACTAACAAAAGCTTATAAAGAGCTTTACATATTTTTATCCAGAATGCTTAATGAAGTATTTTGGACCCATTATGAAAACTTCTATAAAATAAATTCACTTACATTTTTTTATTTAACGTGAATATTAACTTTTTATTTGGGATCTAAATGCTCACTTAATTATTCTTTTCCTTCCAATATCTAGAGGAAAAAAGGCTGAGATTGTGGCACTTATTAACCATAAAAATTCTCTACATATTAATTCCCTATGCCCAATGTGGCCTCTGGTCACTATATTCTATGAAAAAGAGTATTTATGGTTGCAGGGAGAAGATTCCTAATTGGTCATGACTCCAAAAATCATGTTTTGATACAAAACACAATTCTTTCCTTTAAAAATATATCTTCCAGCTTTTGAGAACCTCAGAGGACCATTTTAAAAGTGGAAACTAGACTCCTCTTTGTTGTAAAGCTCAGTTCCACCTCATATATGTTTTAGAGGCTTAAATCTGGTTGCAGAGATGAGCTCAGTACTTTATCAATAATCACACTTAACAGGCGTAGAGAAAAATTAAAATCTCAGCTATGGAGTTTTTCCTGATGGCCCTGAGGAAAAAAAGGCATTAGCTCCCTCTGCAGTTGATGGTATGTAGGTGCAAGTAAATACTGTCATTTAAAAAGCAATAGCTTGGATTCAATGTATGCATCTGATACTGGTAAGAACTCTTTTGTTAGATGTTTCATTGTTAATCTGAATTACTTTAGAGGAAAAAAAAATACTTGAGATTCAAATTTTACACAGCCTATCATCAAAAGATCTTTTGTGACCCTTAAGAAAAGGGTTCATCAGCCAAATTTACCATAAAAGCTGCAGTATTTAGAACCTACCGTTCATTCACATACTAAATAAGAGAAGGTAATATCCCAGAGCAAGTCACATGGGTGTCTGGCAGATTGGAAACAAGTATTGTTTCCAATTCCTCATTGTGGGTGAGGAAGAGTTACTGATGGGCAAGCCCCTACATTTTTATGTTTTCCTTCACCCAGATAAGTGCTTGGCATGTAACTAAGCTATTGTTCTTCTGTTCAATCCCTGGGTTGGGAAGATCCCCTGGAGAAGGGCATGGCAACCTACTCTAATATTCTTGCCTGGAGAAGTTCATGGTCAGAGGAGCCTGGTGGGCTACAGCCCATAGGGTTGCAGAGTCAGACACGACTGAAGTGACTGAGCATGATGCATTTTTAAATATAAACTTATTCCCCAAGTCTTTATTTCCTTATACAGTCATTTAACAAGAGGGGCTTTGGGCATAAGTAATCCTCATATGAACTTTGGTGATATTTGGGACAGGGATCCACGTTCATGGTCATTAGAATACAAGGTTAAATGAATAGTAATTATTCTCCTTTACATGGTGGAATGAGCCATTGACAAGATAATGAGGAACATGTTAGACAACAGAGGGGGAATGCCAGCCTCTTTCTTCTCAACTACACAGTTCAGTCTACGAAAAGCACAGGTCAAGAGTGTGAGGCATTCAGAGCCAGGACTGCCGCTGCTGCTGCTAAGTCACTTCAGTCGTGTCCAACTCTGTGCGACCCCATAGATGGCAGCCCACCAGGCTCCCCTGTCCCTGGGATTCCCCAGGCAAGAATATTGGAGTGGTTGCCATTTCTTTCTCCAATGTATGAAAGTGAAAAGTGAAAGCGAAGTCGCTTGGTCGTGTCTGACTCCAGCGACCCCATGGACTGCAGCCTACCAGGCTCCTCCGTCCATGGGATTTGCCAAGCAAGAGTACTGGAGTGGGGCGCCATTGCCTTCTCCAAGAGCCAGGACACAGACATCCAATTTGGACATTCAGTCCTAGGTTACAAAGGGAGGGTTTCTTGATTCAGACATACATATTCCCCATTTCAGAGCATCTGTGACTCCTTGACTACATTGCTAAACCTGGATTTTTTCCCCCTCTATCAATCAAATAGCTTCAACCAAACAAATATTCATTGATGATACATTATGAGCCAAGCATCAGCACAAGTCTATGAAGAACAAAAAAGAAGTGTGTGGGATGACAGTAACTACATATGTGAAACAATTCAAGGACCATATGAGACAGGAAAGAAGTTAGAATATGCAGGGCAGAATGATAGTGAAAGAGGAGATCAGAAAGGAGACAACCTATTACAAATGCTTTTGTTGCGGTTTCCATAAGTCTTAAACTCTTGCAGGTGCTATGGAGGACAGAAGACACGAGTGATGAGGGAACATTTTGCAAAACATGACCCAACAAAGAACTCCTTTGACATTTTTTAGTGTGAAGGTAACTAATGTTATCCAGTAAGTTAACTATTTGCAAAACTGGAACTCCCAAAAGCAAACACCTGGGCCTGGGATTTCTTCCCATTTCCCAAATCCTAGTTAAATATTCTCAAGTAATGGACTCTTTATGGGCTTCCTTGGTGGCTCCCTGGTAAAGAATCTACCTGCCAGTGCAGGAGAGTCAGCTTCATACACTGGGTCAGAAAGATCCCCTGGAGGAGGAAATGGCAACCCACTTCAATATTTTTGTCTGGGGAATCCCATGGTCAGAGGAGCCTAGTGGGCTATAATCCATGAGGTTGCAAAAGAGTTGGGACAGGACCTCATAACCAAACAACAATAACAGTAGACTCTTTGACATAGACATAGCCAGAAGAGTAAACGCAGTAAGGACTAAGGGCAGTTTATTTTCCCCCCTCTTAGTAATGAAATGACAACCCACTTCAGTACTCTTGCCTGGAGAATCCCATGTGAGGAGCCTGGTAGGCTACAGTCCATGGGGTCGCAAAGAGTCGGACACGACTGAGCGACTTCACTTTCACTTTAGTAATGAAAGAGAGCATTAAGTTTGACACTACTAATGTTTGCAGAACGTGGTCCACTGGAGAAGGGAATGGCAAGCCACTTCAGTATTCTTGCCTTGAGAACTCCATGAACAGTATGAAAAGGCAAAATGATAGGATACCAAAAGAGGAACTCCCCAAGTCATTAGGTGCCCAATATGCTACTGGAGATCAATGAGAAATAACTCCAGGAAGAATGAAGGGATGGAGCCAAAGCAAAACCAATACCCAGTTGTGCACGTGACTGGTGATAGAAGCAAGATCCGATGCTGTAAAGAGCAACACTGCATAGGAACCTGGAATGTCAAGTCCACGAATCAAGGCAAACTTGAAGTGGTTAAGCAAGAGATGGCAAGGGTGAACGTCTACATTCTAGGAATCAGAGAACTAAAATGGACTGGAATGGGTGAATTTAACTCAGATGACCATTATATCTACTACTGCGGGCAGGAATCCCTTAGAAGAAATGGAGTAGCCATCATGGTCAACAAAAGAGTCCGAAATGCAGTACTTGGATGCAATCTCAAAAACGACAGAATGATCTCTGTTCGCCTCCAAGGCAAACCATTCATTATCACAGTTATCCAAGTCTATGCCCCAACCAGTAACGCTGAAGAAGCTGAAGTTGAATGGTTCTATGAAGACCTCCAAGACCTTTTAGAACTAACACCCAAAAAAGATGTCCTTTTCATTATAGGGAACTGGAATGCTA
>SJYT01033737.1:0-19808 GCA_006410635.1 Cephalophus harveyi
ATGACCCAACAATCCCATTGCTGGGCATACACACCGAGGAAACCAGAACTGAAAGAGACACGTGTACCCCAATGTTCATCGCAGCACTGTTTATAATAGCCAGGAAATGGAAGCAACCTAGATGTCCATCAGCAGACAAATGGATAAGAAAGCTGTGGTACATATATACAGTGGAATATTACTCAGCCATTAAAAAGAATACATTTGAATCAATTCTAATGAGGTGGATGAAACTGAAGCCTATTATACAGAATGAAGTAAGAAAGAAAAACATCAATACAGTATACTAACACATATATATGGAATTTAGAAAGAGGGTAATGATGACCCTAAATGCGAGACAGCAAAAGAGACACAGATGTATTGAACAGTCTTTTGGACTCTGTGGGAGAAGGCAAGGGTGGGATGGTTTGAAAGAATAGCATTGAAACATGTATATTATCATATGTGAAACAGATTGCCAGTCCAGGTTCGATGCATGAGACAGGGTGCTCAGGGCTGGTGCACTGGGATGACCCTGAGGGATGGGATGGGAGGGAGGTGGGAGGGAGGTTCACGATGGGGAACACATGTACACCCATGGCTGATTCATGTCAATGTATGGCAAAAACCACTACAATATTTTAAAGTAATTTGCTTCCAATTAAAATAAATACATTTTAAAAAAAGAAAAGAAAGAAACCATCCACTCTGTGGTATTTTGTTACAGCAGCCCTAGCAGACTGATACAGCTAGATTTCAGGTTTGGTGATTTTGTAAGGAATAACAATGACACAGTCCTTGGCTCAAAGGGTTTTTTGGTAAAAATAAATACATTTTAAAAAAAGAAAAGAAAGAAACCATCCACTCTGTGGTATTTTGTTACAGCAGCCCTAGCAGACTGATACAGCTAGATTTCAGGTTTGGTGATTTTGTAAGGAATAACAATGACACAGTCCTTGGCTCAAAGGGTTTTTTGGTAGATGAAGATTAGGAAGGAGCAGTGGCAGATACTGAGTATTGCTATGGTCACCCCCAGGCTAGTTCAGTTTCATTGTTTTATTTAGCCTGTGAGTTGATGGATCTGGTGGTTGTTTTTATGAAAAATGGGAGGCGGGGAAATGGGCCTTGAGATCAGGAGGTCTGCATTCCAATCTCAACTCCACATACTAATATTATGCAAATCAAATCTAGCATGGGGTTTGGGGTTCATCAGATCTGAGGTCAAAACCTGTTTATTTTAGTTGTGTGATCCTGGACAAGTGACCCAAACTGTGATGGACAGTTGCTTTTACGTATAAAATGAAAGTAACATTAGTCAATTATCAGGTCACTGTGAAGATCAAATGCAATACAGCACATAAAATACCTAGCTCCTGGTAGGTAATGATGTGCAATATAACAAATCTAGCCTATAAGAAGTTGCTTGCATTAAGTTATCTTTTGCTAGTAATGAATTATCCTAAAATTCAATGGCTTAATACATTTTAAAATATTTTTAAAACTAGCTTAACTGTGTTGTTGTTCAGTCACTAAGTCATGTCCAACTCTTTGCAACCCCATGGACTATAGCACACCAGGCTCCTCGGTCCTCCATTGTCTCCTGAAGTTTGCTCAAATTCATGTTCATTGAGTAAATGATATCATCCAACCATCACATCCTCTGTCACCCACTTCTCATTCTGCCCTCAATCTTTCCCAGCATCAGGGTCTTTTCCGATGAGCTGGCTCATCACATCAGGTGGCCAAAGTATTGGAGCTTCAGCTTCAGCATCAGTCCTTCCAGTGAATATTCAGGGTTGATTTCCTTTAAGATTGACTGGTTTGATCTCCTTGTAGTCTAAGGGACTCTAGGAGTCTTCTCAGGCACTGCAATTTGAATCAATTCTTAAGTGTTTAGCCTTTTTTTAAAGTCCAACTCTCATATCCATACATGACTACTAGAAAAAATATAGCTTTGGTTAGATGATCATTGTCTGCAAAGAGATGACTCTGCTTTTTAATATGTTAAGTTTGTCATAGCTTGTCTTCTAAGGAGCAAGCATCTATTAATTTTGTGGCTGTGGTCACCATCCGCAATGATTTTGGAGCCCAAGGAAAGAAAATCTGTCACTGCTTTTACTTTTTCCCCTTCTATTTGCCATGAAGTGATGGAACAGAATGTCATGGTCTTAGTTTTTTGAATGTTGAGTTTCAAGCCAGCTTTTTCGTTCTCCTCTTTTACCCTCATCAAGAGGTTCTTTAGTTCTTCTTCACTTTCTGCCATTAGAGTTTTATCATCTGCATATCTGAGGTTGCTGATATTCTTCCTGGAAATCTTGATTCCAGCTTGTGATTCATCTAGTCCAGCATTTTGCATTGCTTAGTTGTGTCCGACTCTTTGTGACCCCATGGACTGTAGCCTATCAGGCTCCTCCGTCCATGGGCAAGAGTGCAGTAGTGGCTTGCCATTTCCTTCTCCAATCAGATTTCTTACAAGGCTACAAATAACATGTTAGCCAGGGCCACTGTCTCATTTGAAGCTTGACTGGGGAGGGATCTGCTTACTCAAGAACTGGTTCTTTGCTATATCAATGGCCTCACTTCCCTGCTGTAACTATTGATTCCTTGCCATGTTAGCCTCTCCACAGGACAGTTCATACTATGGCATCTGGCTTCCCACAAAGCAAATGAGAGTGAAGGAAACTGTACAAGATGGAAGCCATAGTCTTTTGTAATTGAATCTTGAAAGTGACATCTTACTATGTACTTTGAAATCAATCATTAGGTTGAGGATACTCTCAAGCGTAGGGGACTACCAAGGGCATGAAGACCAGGAAATGAGAATCATTTCTCATTTCTCAAATGGAGGTGATCTTAGGGGCTGCCAGTCAAAGCAGTGTAAAGTGTGAAGAAGAGCAGAAAGACACTCTGGAATAAGATCACAGCCAATCCTCATTATTAATAGGTTCTATTTTTTTTAATTTGCCAACTTGCTAAAACTTGTAACTTCAAAATCAATATTCATGGCGCTTTCTCAGTCATTTACAGACAGGTGCATAGCCATGAACAATTTGAGTCACCCAACACACACATTTACAGCTGGGGTGGGACAACAAGAGGACCCCAACCCTGTATTTCCCCTCAAATCAATGGTTCAGTATTCACTAACTCATTGTAGAGACTTTATAGACTATAATTATCATGAATAACAAGAATCAATTGTAGTGGGTTTGAAATCCAACTCCATCACTTGCCCAGCTGTGCCATTTGGGACCAGTTTTTTAACATCTCTGTTTTATTTTCATTAAGAAGAAAACGGGGATGGCAATAGACATTCAACCACAGGCTTTGGGGAGGATGAGCTGTAATGTTCTCAGCACAGTGGACGGCACAAAGGAAGTGCTTAATAAATAAGACATATTTAACTGTTATTGTCTGAGCTCAGTTTCATCTGAATTATACCAGATTTTCTGAAGACTTCCTTTCTTTTATTCTGGGATAGTGCTGGGCACAGAGTAGGCACTCATAAACTACCTGTTGAATTAAATAAGGAAGATGATCTAGAGCTGGGGAAGAGTGAAGATGTCTGTGTCTGGCCTCTGGGTTTGATATCATAATTGTGTCTGGTAGGGGTGGGAGTGTGTTAAACATTATAAAAACTCTCACACCAGAACTCACATCAAGACACTAAATCCATAGTATTGATGGGCTGTTGACTCACTGCCCCTAGGAACTGGGAGAATGCCTGGCAGATGGAAATGTACCCAAGACACAGCAGTCGTGGTATTTTCCCGTTACCAGGCATGAGGCCAGAACTGGACTTGGCCATAGTACACAGTGGGATCAATCATCTGTAAATAAGTTGCCTACATAGTTTCAGAGGTGATTTTTCATCTCTAAATGCAGAGTCATCGCTATAAGAGCTGAGATGTAAAATCTCTATAGCCTCTGGGTTTAGGATCTGACCTTGATTTTGCAGTTTGCTCTGCAAGCCAAGGGCACTGTCTTCCTCCAAAAGGGAGAGCATTTGGGAGCTCTCCAACACAGACTGTCTTGGGAGGGGGCCCAGAAGGATTACAAAGGCTACCAGCACTAACCCTCTCTCGGGAAGGCAGAAAAGCTATTTGAGAGGATTATTAGGATCACAGCTGAAAGGGGAGTGGGCATTATACCCTGTTTTTTGAAGGCATTCTGAAGAACCTTTGTGACTCAGGTCCAATTAATCTCTCTAGGTGAAACAGGAATGGTAAACAGTACCTATTTTGCAAAGCCCATGGAGACTGACCTACATGAAAGAGAAAGCAACTTAAATATATTTCCAGTGAGGTAATTTGCCACCCACCTCATCTTCTCAGAGTTTATTAATAGCTTATAATAACAGCTAACTTTTATTGAGCACTTATGACCCAGGTATTATCTTACCTATTCCTCACCAAACTCTATTATTATTCTCAGTGTTAATAGATGCTGGAACTGAGACACAAGACACATGAAGTAACTTGGCCAAGGTCACACAGCTAACAAGTGGCAGAGCTTACTCCCACCTCATCTTGCATGACCCAGAAAAGATATCTGTATTTTAACAAGAGTAACATTTTAAACTAAATACACAGTAGGAATTTCAGGTGGTATATCCACATGGTGAAAAAGACATCTGGGGAAGACAGGTCCTACACTGCACTTTACCCATGATTATCTTATTTCTGTTTGAGAGCTGACCAGGGATTGGACAATTAACCTCACTTATCATTTCTTCCTTCTCAGATATGTCTCAATCTTAAATAAGAAACTGTGACCAATTTGGTGCATTAAGAGACTTTAGGGTCTCAAAATTTAGGGAGCTGAGGAATGAAGTGGAGCAGCTCCTCAAATTCCACAGACACCACCACTCTTGCTTTATTTTTAAACAAAGTATCATTTATCCCATACCTATTTGGTCCAGGGACTGGACTCAGTACCTAAGAGACTTTATTGCTACCCGTCACAAAAATTCATTCGCTAACTACTAACAAGTCCATTTTACAGATGAGAAAGTGAAGCCAAAATAGTCATGTGGCCTCTTAAGATGGACAACCAGTAATAGATGAATCTGGGAGTCCTGTCCAGGGCTACTGGGCTCCAAAGTCAGACCTCCCACTTCACTACACTATGATCCCAGAAAGCTTCTTTGATTCTGCAAATTTGCTCCTAGTGCCAAAAATTTTCATTAGTCCAGTTGCTACTGGGTGGCAGCTGAAACTTCCAGGCTGGATAAAGGCTGTTGAGCTTTGCAAGAGATGGATGTGCCACATAAAACAAAAGCCTCTTTGGCGACAGAGAGGAAATGTGGCCCCAAACACCAGCTAACAAATAGTAAGGGTATAATGTGACTAAGGCAGTAAGTTAACTTTTATCACACCAAGGAGAGGTGAAACAGGAAAGCCTTGTGTGCCAGGATTCCTACCTTGGATGTCAACCACAGCTCTAAAGAATGTTCTTATTCTACCACAGAAAGTTCAATACTTGCTCCTTAGGATATGACTTATTTCCCTCTCCAACTTTCACAAATCCCTCTCATCTAGTCACTGTCTCCTCATCAGGACCCAAGGAAAGCTGCCTTCAAACAAGAAAAATTTTTCATGCAGTTATACCATCAACTGGAAGAAATCGAGATTTAAAAAAAAAGTCATAGGACAGATTCTGACACCCAACTCTGGGCAATTTGGTGCCTATTGAACCAAAATTGGCTTCAGCCACACAGATGGGCAAAAGTATAAATTGAAATGACATTTCTGGATGGAGGGGGGGAGGTAATTTAGTAATGCAGATCAAAGAGCTTAAAAATGTGCATTGTCTTTGATGCAACCATTCTGCTTATAGAACTGTATCATAATATATAAGCACAAGTGAGATCATCACAATATCACTTTTTTAAGAAAAATAACACAAGTAATCTACATGTCCAATAACAGGGATGGGTTAAATTTACAGCACCTGTGGTAAAACAGGCAGTGCTGGCTCAAAGTTCATGCCTTTCCCTCTCAATCCTGCATCTGTTCCAGTGTTCCCTACCTCATCCATCCAGGTACACCAGGCAGAAATCTTCCCTTATCTCCCTTATCCAAGTAAGTCACCAAGCCCTGTCCCACACAACTCCTAAAAGAGATCTCAAATCCATCTACAGTCATACCTCATTACACTTTCTTTTACTACATTTTTTTACCAATTGAAGTTTTGTGGCACCCCTTGATGGAGCAAGTCTATCCAAGCCAGTTTTCTAAAGGTATTACACACTTCATGTCTCTGTATCACATTTTGTCAATTCTCAAAATATTTCACACTTTTTCATCATTACTGTATTTGTTTTGGTGATCTATAAACAGTGATCTCTGTGCCCTCCAAGATTGGAGTCTCTGTTTCCCCCAGTCCTGCAGAAGTTTTGTAATCAAATCCCACTGGCCTTCAAGGTCAGATTCCCTGGGAATTCCCAGTCTGTTTGTTGGATCCCCAGGCTGGGAAGCGTGACACAGGGGTCAGAACAGTGGGAGAACTTCTTTGGCATTATTGTTCTCCAGTTTGTGGGTAACCCACCCGGTGGGTATGGGATTAGATTTTATCAAGATTATGCCCCTCCTATCATTTTAATACAATTTCTTCTTTGTCTTTGGACATAGTGTATTTGTTTTTGGTAGGTTCTAGCATCCTCCTGTCAATGGTTGTTCAACAGCTAGTTGTAATTTTGGTCACAGGAGGAGATGAACGCATGTCCTCTGCCATCTTGAACCAGAAGCCCTGTAATTAGTGATATTTGATGTTACTGCTGTAATTGTTTGGGGGCACCACAAAACACACCCATATGAAACTGCAAATTTGATAAATGCTATGTGTTCTTTCTGCTCCACCGACCAGCTGTTCCCCCATCTCTCTCCCTCTCTGTGGGCCTCCTTATTCCCTGAGACACAAAAACATTGAAATTAAGCCAATTAATAACCCTACAGTGACCTCTAAGTATTCAAGTAAAAGGGAGAGTCACATATCTCTCACATTAAATGAAAAGCTAGAAATGAAGAAGTGAAGCTTAGTGAGGAAGGCGTGCTGAAAAACCAAGATAGGCCAAAAGCTAGGCCTCCTGTGCCAAACTCTGAGCCCAAGTTGTAAATGCAAAGGAAATGTTCTTGAAGAAGATTAAACACACTACTCCAGTGAACACACAGATGATAAGAAAGCAAATCAGCCTCACTGTTGATAAGGAGGAAGTCTTAGTGATCTGGATAGAAGATCAAACCATCCACAATATTCTCTTAAGCAAAAGCCCAATTCAAAGCAAGGCCCTAATTCTCTTCAATTAAATGAAGTCTGCAGAAGGAAAATTTGAGGTTAGCAAAGGTTGGTTCATGAGATTTAAATAAAGAAACCATCCTTATATTATCAAAGCAAAAGGTGAAGCAGCAAGTGCTGATGTAAAAGCTTCAGCAAATTATCCAGAATATCTAGCTAAAGTCATTAATAAAGATGGTTGCACTAAACTACAGACTTTCAATGTAGATGAAACAACTTTATTTTGTATATATTGGAAGAAGATGCCATCTAGGATTTTCAGAGCTAGAGAGGAGAAGTTAATGCCTGGCTTCAAAGTTCTAAAGGACAGGATAATTCTTTTAGGGGCTAAAGCAGCTGGTAACTTTAGGTTGAAAGCAATGCTCATTGACCATTATGAAAATTCTAGAACCCTTAAGACTTACACTAAATCTATTCTGTCTGTGCTCTATAAATGAAACAACAAAGCCTAGATCACACACACACACACACACACACACACACACACACATGCACGCACTGTTGAGACCTGTAACCCAGAAAAAATTTTTCTTTCAAAATATTGCTGTTTACTGACAATGCACCTAAGAGCTCTGATGGAGATGGACAATGAGATTAATGTTGTTTTCATGCCTGCTAACACATCATCCATTCTGCACCCCATGGATCAATGAAGAATTTTAACTTTTGTGTCTCGTTATTTAAGAAATACATCTCATAAGGCTATAGCTGCCATGAATTATGACTCCTCTGATGGATCTGGGCAAAGTAAATTGAAACCCTCCTGGAAGGATTCACCATCCTATGCACCATTAAGAACATTCATGATTCATGGGAAGAGGTCAAAATATCAACATTAACAGAAGTTTGGAATAAGTTGATTTCAACCTTTGTGGATGAAGAGAGGTTCTTGGAGAGGTTCAAGACTTCAGTGCAGGGAGTAACTGCAGATGTGCCAGAAATAGCAATAGAACTAGAATTAGAATTGGAGCCTAAATATGTGACTAAATTGCTGTAATCTCATGATAAAAATTTAATGGATGAGGAGTTGCTTCTTATGGATGAGCAAAGAAAGTGCTTTCTTGAGATGGGATCTGCTTCTGCTGAAGATACTATGAAGACTGTTGAAATGACAACAAAGGATTTAGAATATTGTATCAACTTAGTTGATAAAACAGGAACAGAGTTTGAAAGAACAGACTCCAATTTTGAAGGACACTCTATTGTGGGTAAAATGCTATCAAAGAGCATTAATGCAAGATACAGAGAAATCATTCATCAAAGAGTCAACTGATGTAACAAACTTCATTGTTAACTTGTTTTAAGAAATTGCCACAGTCACCTTAACCGTCAGCAACTACCACCTCGATCGGTCAGCAACCACTGACATTGAGGCAAGACTCTCCATCAGTGAAAAGATTATGACTCACTGAAGGCTAAAGTGATGGCTAGCATTTTTTAGAAATAAATTATTTTTAATTAAGGTATGTACATTGTTTTCTTAGACATAATGTTACTGCATAATTAGTATATGCAGTATACTACAGCATAGTATAAACATAACTTTTATATGCACTGGAAAACCAAAAAATTCATGTGACTCTCATTATTGCAGTATTTCCTTTATTGTGTACTTGTACCAAACACCCAGTGTCTCCAAGGTACGCATTTATTTCTCTGTGTCCACTTGCCAGTGTCCACTTGGCATAATCCTAGTCCAAACCACCAGTCCTTCTCTCCTGGACACTTAGGTTTCCTGTATCTGCAAAGGATTTCCACTGTGCCTAGAGTTGCCTTTTAAAAGGAAATCTGATTAAGTTCATTCCCTGCTTTCCTCTCAAAGCCTTCTCAGTGTATTAGTGATTTAAAAATTTCACCTCATGTCCAACTGCAAGACCATAAAGCAGATGTTCAAACTTTTCTGTAAAAGCCAACTAGTAAACATTTTAGGTTTTGTAAGTCATTCAGTCTTTGAAGCAACTATACATTTTTGACATCACAGCATGAAAACAACCATAGACATTACATAAGTGAATATACATGTTTCTGTTCCAATAAAACGCTATTTTTAAAAGTAGGTGGTGTGCTGGATTTGGCCCAAGGACAGTAGTTTACTAATACTTGCTCCTTAGGATATGACTTATTTCCCTCTCCAACTTTCACAAATCCCTCTCATCTAGTCACTGTCTCCTCATCAGGACCCAAGGAAAGCTGTTCCCTCCACCAAGAGTTTTCCCGTGCCCTTCTGCCTCCTGCCTGCACACTATTCTTATCTCCTTGACCGAACACACCCTCCTTTTCTGGCCAGCAATTTCTCACTACTCTGGTCTCAGTTTCGGGGTCCATTCCTTAGATGATCCCTCTGATGCACTATAGGTTAGGTTAGGAACCCCGTACTCTCAAAAGACTCATGATTTGTCCTTTGTGGCATTTGCCAAATTTGAGATTAAATATGTCTTAGTGCAGTTGTGTGTCAATTCTGCTAGAACCACAGTCTAGGTAAAAGATTATGCATACTACTCATTACAACTGTATTCTCAGTGCCTAGCAAGGTGCTTGATATACACAGAAGCATGAGTATTTGTGGAATTGTTGACTGAATAAGTGATCACACAATTAGGGGAAAATCCCAAATGGATATGTACTGAAATATTAGGAGATAAATGTATATTGGTTTTTATTTTCTTTTGATACATCTTCTACATTTCTCAAGTTTTCCACAAAGAACATATATTACTAATATACTCAGAAAAATAATCAATGTCAAAAAAAGGGGGGGGGCTAAAAAAAAGAGGGATTCTGTTTCCATCTTTAACTAAGCTGTAAGATTCCTATTTTTGGTTTACTCCACATTTTAGACCATCATCTCTCCTCTGCTTGTTCAGAGCTGCCTAATAAACCCCTCAACTTCTCTTCTTGTTGCCTTTACCTGGCCATTCCTCATGCTTGCAGGTGAATCCATCAGATCCAGGAACATCTGTGTACCTAGGCAGTGATTTGAGTTACCACTTTCAGGAAGGCCTACAACAGATGGACACTAGTGTACCCATACCCATGAGGTCTAGTTGGCCTTCAGGGGTCTTCCAGCTCCAAGTTTAAGAAGGGGTTAAGTGATCAATTGCAGCCCTATGAGATAATTAGCACCAGTGGCTTGCAATGCAGAAATTATCCATGCAAATGAAAAGTATGAGAGCTAACTTATTTCTTTCACTCACCAGTGGCTCAACTTCAAACATCTGGTCATTTCCATGCCAGGCTGATCTCCAAATAGTACTCAGGGGCAATAGGCCACATGGCCACTGTGTTCCTATTCTTTCATCCAGTAATTCCCTCTACATTTAAGAGGAAGCCAATGAAGATGAGACTAATTATTATCTCCATTTAGAGATAACATTTTAGTCATCTTTTGAAAGAGTCTATGTGAATAGAATAAATAAATAAAAATGTGTGGATTATATAAAGGATTGTGGAGCTACACAGAAGTAAAAGGCTTACCTCTGTCCTTGATTCAGAGACTTTTCAGACTACTGCTTATTAAAAAAATATATCAGAAAGACAACAATATGAGGTAAAGTAAATAGAGTAATAGTTGTCAAACAAGTGCAGAGACAGTTGAAGGCCAATTAGACCTTACGGGTGTGGGTACACTAGTGTCCACCTGTTGCAGGTTTTCCTGAAAGTGGGGACTCAACTCAAATCAGTGCCCAGCTACACAGATGTTCCCGGATCTGATGGAGTCACCTGTAAACACGAGGAACGGCCATGTAATGGCAACAAGAAGAGAAGCTGAGGGGTTTGTTAGGCAGCTCTGAACAAGCAGAGGAAAGTTTCCTCCCTTTGTTAGGAAAGGGAGAAAACAAATGCAGTTTATACTTTCCCTAGATCTCACAAAATCAAGGCCATTATCTCACACCCCTAAGTTTCTCAGTATATCAGAATGTTACTGGTTATCCTGTTATTGGTTATGGAAAATTCCAACTCAAAAAGGACTTAGGTAAAAAAGCAAATATCACTTCACAGTTAATAAAGTCCAGGGGTAGAGAAGGGATTGGTTGTTTAGCAGCTCACACAGTCAATCCAGAATCCTGCTTTTTTCCAACTCTTCACTCCATGATCAGTGATTGCTTCAACCTCATACTTAAAACTAAAACAGCTGCAGCAACCACAGGCATGACATCAAAACACGGCAATCCTTTTGGTTTTCTGGGAGGAATGAGACAACTTTCCTTGGAAACCCTCCAAGAGATTCCCTGAATATACCCCTGGCTAGAGTAGGGTCATGTGACCCATGAAACAAACATTGCAAAGGGAGAGGTATTTTAGACCAGCTAGATCTTAGACCAGCTAGATCCCCTAGTGGAACTAGGGGTAGGATCAGCTTCTCTTGAAGCATGTGGTTACATAGGAATGACTTTTGTTAGGAAAGGGAGGAAACAAATGCTAAGCAGGCTACCAATAAAGTCTATCTCTCATGGTTAATTCTAAAGGTAAAAGACATTTTATACCTGCAGAACCCGACACTGTAACTACCTTTCCAGCTTCATCTCTTACTACTCTACCTTCCCCCATCAAACACACACACACACACTAGACTAACCAGATTGCAATTCTTGCAGTCCTGCAAAAGCAATGTGCTTTTTCATACCACTCTAGAATTCTTCCTATGTCTCATCTCTAGGCTAATTACAATCCCCGACGGGGAACTGCTCTAGCAGTTCCGGCTTATACCAGTTGTCCTGACTTAACCACTAACTCTGCCCTCTTTATTTTTAAAATGTTCCAATTTAGATAAGAGCACAAAAAAAAAATATTAAGGAAAGAAAAGAAAAAAGAGTTTGGGGGACTGGTGTGGAGAATCAAAGAGAGAAGATGGACTCTCGGGTATCTGATACTAAGAGGCTGGATATAAGTGTCGTCGGAGTATAGTTTAAGGGAGGGGCTTCCATTGTAACTCAGTTGGTAAAGAACCTGCCTGCAATACAGGAGACCCAGGTTCGATTTCTGGTTTGGGAAGATCCTCTGGAGGAGGAAATGGCAACCCACTCCACTATTCTTGCCTGGAGAATCCCATGGACAGAGGAGCCTGCTGGGCTACAGTCCGTGGGGTTGCAAGAGTCAGAAACAATTTAGCAAGTAAACCACCATAGTTTAGGGGAAGAAGTTAACAAGCAAAGTTTTGGACTTGGGTGATAGTCAAACAAAAATGACCATCTTAAAGCTAAGTTTAAAATTCAAAAGAGAAAAGCCTCACCTGGAAACAGAAAGCTGTGAGTCAATTGTATCTCAATAACCTGAGGTCATGAATATAAATGAGATAGCCCCAAAGAGACATCAAATTAGAAGATGCCCATAGCCAGAACTGTGGTGAGTCAACATTTAGAAGTCATAAGAAAGGAGAGGAGGCACTGTTGCAGATTGAGAAAAACTGGCCAGAGAGAAGACTGGAGAACGACAGAGGGGAAGCACTGCAGCCCAGGACGACGAGCATTTCAAGAAGTCTACAATTCACAGACAGCTCAAATAAGTTAAGAACCAAAGAGAGTTTACCGACATCAGAAATTCACTGGCCACCCACCACTCCTGGAGTATTCAGAGAGAACAGCAGAGAATAAAAATTTTAGGATGGAAGAGGACATCATAGATGACCTAATTTTAAACAGGAAAAGAGATCATAATGAGAAATCACAAGATTAGTAAAGTCTCAATGGCAGAACCTGGACAAAAACTCCTGACACTGACTCATTATTGTCCACCATATTATGCTGTCCCTTTCTGTGCAATACAACTGTAGAGATGGGTAAAAGTGGGAAACATGTAGCATCAACACAAATCACTCACTGTTAGTCTAGACAAACAATTCTATTTCTCCTGTCCTTCACCACTGCTGCTTGATTGGGGCCACTATCATCAAGTCTGTACTGCTGCAATAACCTCATGAATCTCCCCACTGCTTCCCAGCTGCTTCCCTCACATCAGCAAATACATCACATTCCTTCTTTGCTTAATATTCTTCAAAGAATCACCAATCCGTTCTGGCACTGGAACAACTGGATAAACCTTCAGAAAAAAAAAAAAAAACTAATCTTTATATGGTCAAAAATATAATTGAAAGTGAATCACAGTTCTGAACATAAAAAATAAAAACAACCTTGGAGAAAGCAATGATGTTTTAGATGCAAAACATAAAGCACCAACTATGAAAGAAAAAAGATCAATTGGACTTCATCAAAGTTAAAAACTTAATGTTGATCAAAAAACACAATTAAGAAAATGGAAAAACAAGACATAGACTGTGAGAAGATGGATTAATATGTGTGAGTGTGCGGCGTATAAAGCAATCAATAGTACAAAAAAAATCTCAATTAAAGAAACTTCACAAAAAAGATATATGAAAGGGCAAAAAACAAATGAAAAGGTGCTCTAAATTAGTAATTATTGAGGGAAGGCAAATTAAAATTATAATAAGGTACCACTTCAAATCCATTAGAATCCTGAAAGTGAAAAAAGAATAGACAATCCAAATGTTGGAAAGTTTGTGGAGAAACTAGAACTTGAATGTATTTCTGTTTGGAGGATAAAATCCACAATTACTCTGAAATACTGTAGCCAGTTAAATATACAACTATTCAAGGGAAAAGAAAATTGGAGGACAAAGCATACAATTTCAAGACTTACTGTAGTATTATAGTAATCAAACAGTATGCTAATGGTGTAGGGAGAGACATATAAAACAATGAGACAGAATAAATAATCTACAATACATGGTATAGACCCACAGTTCAGTTGCTCAGTCGTGTCCGACTCTTTGCGACCCCATGAATCATAGCACGCCAGGCCTCCCTGTCCATCACCAACTCCCGGAGTTCACTCAGACTCATGTCCATCGAGTCAGTGATGCCATTGAGCCATCTCATCCTCGGTCGTCCCCTTCTCCTCCTGCCCCCAATCCCTCCCAGCATCAAAGTCTTTTCCAATGAGTCAACTCTTCGCATGAGGTGGCCAAAGTACTGGAGTTTCAGCTTTAGCATCATTCCTTCCAAAGAAATCCCAGGGCTGATCCCCTTCAGAATGGACT
Organism: Cephalophus harveyi; assembly: GCA_006410635.1. NCBI lineage: Eukaryota > Metazoa > Chordata > Mammalia > Artiodactyla > Bovidae > Cephalophus > Cephalophus harveyi. Next base: position 14,333 of record SJYT01033737.1, read on the forward strand.
GGTTGGATCTCCTTGCAGTCCAAGGGACTGTCAAGAGTCTTCTCCAACACCACAGTTCAAAAGCATCAATTCTTCAGCGCTCTGGTAAATTGATTTTTTTTGAGGTAATTCAGATAATCCAGTGAGGGACAGGATAGCTTTTCAACAAGAGATGCAGAAATAAGTGGATATACATTACAAAAAATGAACTCAAAATGAATCACAAGTCTAAGCATAAGATTAAATTTATACAACTTTTAGAACAAAACCTTGTGACCCTGAATTAAGAAAGGGTTTCTTAGAACATGAAACATGAACCATAAAAGGAAAGTTTATAAATGTAGGTTCATCAAAAAAATTTTCATTGCTTTTGAAAGATACCATTACAAAAATTGAAAATATATCCTGTAGACCATGAGAAAATGTTGGCTAAACATATATCTGAAAATTTGTATATAAAAAAATTTCAGAACTCACTAACAAGAAGACAAATACCCTAATTTGTAAAAAAGAATTTTAAAGATTTGAGCAAACATTTCATCAAAAAATATAAGAATGGCTCATAAGCACATGAAAAGATGCTCAATATTATTATCCATTAAAATGCAAATTAAAACCAAATGAGGAAAATGGCAGAGTAAGGATCTCTGAAAAATTCTCTTATCCATAAACACAAAGGAAAACTTGCCAAAAAAAATGGTTAGAATCAACTTTTTCAGAATTCTGAAAGTTAAACTATCTGGCAGAAATCTGCAGCGTATTTGTTCAAGAAAAACAAATGGATGTCAACAAGAACACAAGCTCTGCAGCATTTCAACTTGCCCTAGTTCCACCCCCACTCTTCAGCTTCAGAATAGCCTTGAAAGGTTCCAGTCCCAAATCATGGAGAAAAATATTAGCCTTGTACCCATAAGAGGAGGTACTACGGGGTTAGAACTACTTCTAAGCTCTATTCTCAAAAAATTGCTATCATTTGACATATCTGGAAGATTTCACTTGCAAGTCTATGTTTATTTGACCTGAGAAATCACCCAGTTTCTCCTTATGAGCATTTATCAAAAGGAGTTACAAGCAATTGCTTAATTTTATGGTTTTCTGAGATAGCTGATAATACAATGAACTTGCAAAAAAGTTTTCCTTAAAAGGAAAAGTTGGGGAATGAGATAACCACATGGGGCTTTGAAAAGCTCTGACATATTCCTAAGAATATAAAAGGCCATGTGCATGCATGGGCCTGTGTACAGGCACGGGAAAGACCTGAGAAAGCCTCTCACTCTCACCTCTGGCTGACTTTGAGTATCTGTGCAAGCAGGAATTGAGAGGTAAGGTAGAGTTGTCAACCACCTGATGGTAAATTGATTTTTTTTGAGGTAATTCAGATAATTCAGTGAGGGACAGGATAGCTTTTCAACAAGAGATGCAGAAATAAGTGGATATACATTACAAAAAATGAACTCAAAATGAATCACAAGTCTAAGCATAAGATTAAATTTATACAACTTTTAGAACAAAACCTTGTGACCCTGAATTAAGAAAGGGTTTCTTAGAACATGAAACATGAACCATAAAAGGAAAGTTTATAAATGTAGGTTCATCAAAAAAATTTTCATTGCTTTTGAAAGATACCATTACAAAAATTGAAAATATATCCTGTAGACCATGAGAAAATGTTGGCTAAACATATATCTGAAAATTTGTATATAAAAAAATTTCAGAACTCACTAACAAGAAGACAAATACCCTAATTTGTAAAAAAGAATTTTAAAGATTTGAGCAAACATTTCATCAAAAAATATAAGAATGGCTCATAAGCACATGAAAAGATGCTCAATATTATTATCCATTAAAATGCAAATTAAAACCAAATGAGGAAAATGGCAGAGTAAGGATCTCTGAAAAATTCTCTTATCCATAAACACAAAGGAAAACTTGCCAAAAAAAATGGTTAGAATCAACTTTTTCAGAATTCTGAAAGTTAAACTATCTGGCAGAAATCTGCAGCGTATTTGTTCAAGAAAAACAAATGGATGTCAACAAGAACACAAGCTCTGCAGCATTTCAACTTGCCCTAGTTCCACCCCCACTCTTCAGCTTCAGAATAGCCTTGAAAGGTTCCAGTCCCAAATCATGGAGAAAAATATTAGCCTTGTACCCATAAGAGGAGGTACTACGGGGTTAGAACTACTTCTAAGCTCTATTCTCAAAAAATTGCTATCATTTGACATATCTGGAAGATTTCACTTGCAAGTCTATGTTTATTTGACCTGAGAAATCACCCAGTTTCTCCTTATGAGCATTTATCAAAAGGAGTTACAAGCAATTGCTTAATTTTATGGTTTTCTGAGATAGCTGATAATACAATGAACTTGCAAAAAAGTTTTCCTTAAAAGGAAAAGTTGGGGAATGAGATAACCACATGGGGCTTTGAAAAGCTCTGACATATTCCTAAGAATATAAAAGGCCATGTGCATGCATGGGCCTGTGTACAGGCACGGGAAAGACCTGAGAAAGCCTCTCACTCTCACCTCTGGCTGACTTTGAGTATCTGTGCAAGCAGGAATTGAGAGGTAAGGTAGAGTTGTCAACCACCTGGCTGAGTGTTCAAGGCATGCTCAAACATTCATACAGAGCTCCTTTGCAATACCTGGGAGTCATACTGGTTCTTGGTGTTTTAAAGCAATCTCTGTCTAATCATTATCTGACCACTAAGCGAAATGGCAATCCACTCCAGCACTCTTGCCTGGAAAATCCCATGGACGGAGGAGCCTCATAGGCTACAGTCCATGGGGTTGCAAAGAGTCAGACACGACTGAGCGACTTTCCATTTCCAAGCTAACTAAGGGGCTTCCCAGGTGATGTGGTGGTAAAGAATCCACCTGCCAATGCAGGAGACACAAAGGACATGGATTCTATCCCTGGGTTGGGGAGATGCCCTGGAGTATCAAATGACAACCCACTCCAGTATTCCTGCCTGGAAAATTCCATGGACAGAAGAACCTGGTGGGTCACAAAGAGTCAGACACAAGGGAATGACTGAGCACACAAGCTAACTAAGCACTGTCTTCAGTGGTCACACTCAACAAAAATTACAGATTTTACAGAAATAGGTCAGAAAACTCAGGAAACAAACAACAGTAACCAAAATAAACTGCAACAACAAACCCCAGGGAGAAAAAAGAATCTGATTTCTAGAGTTGTCATATTATATTACCTAAAATTATAAGTCCAGTTTTCTATTAAAAAATGAGATATGTAAAAAAAAAAAAAACAACAAGAAAGTGTGACCTATACATAGAAACAAAAATAAAATTCAATCAGGCAATTGCTGACCACATTAACACAGCAACTCCTCTTTAAAACTGTACCCAAGAGAAATGAAAACATACAGCTTCATAAAACTTACATTTAAGTATTTATAAAATCTTTATTCATATTAGCCAAAAACTATAAACAACTTAAAAGTTCATCATACAATAGACTACTACTCAGCAACAAACAGGAATGAATTAATACAGTACTAGTACTGATACATGTCACATGCATGAGTAATCCAGAGATTTTCACATGCTATCCTCTTTGCTGGATACCCTCCCACATATTTTCACATGGTTGGGTCATTTTCATGCTTCAGTTCTCAGATAAATAACAACCTTCTCCAAGAGACCCTCCTTGACTACCCTCAAAGTATCTCTTCTTGGTGGCTTGCCTCTGACCCTAGATTGTTTTACTTATACCATTTATTAACAATTCATTGCATTTTGTGATCTAGTCACTTTCTTTCTGCCTGTCTACAGGATAAAAGTTACCAGCCATGTCAATAGTAGTTCAGTGTTTTAATTTTCATGGTGTTGAGGTATGGGCATAAAGTGTTAGGATTTGTTTTTATTAAAAAGTAACACACAGGAGGCGGTCCTAACGTGGTGGAGGAATACGTCGGGGAGACCACTTTCTCCTCCACAAATTCATCAAAAGAACATTTAAACGCTGAGTAAATTCCACAAAACAACTTCTGAATGCCAGCAGAGGACATCAGGTGCCCAGAAAAGCAGCCTATTGTCTTCAAAAGGAGGTAGGAAAAAATACAAAAGACAAAAAAAGAGGCAAAAGAGGTAGGGATGGAGCTCTGTCCCAGGAAGGGAGTCTTAAAAAGAGAGAAGTTTCCAAACACCAGGAAACACTCTCACTGCCAAGTCTGTGGTGAGCCTTGGAAGCACAGAGGGCAACATAACAGGGAGGAAAATAAATAAATAATTAAACCCCACAGATTACAAACCCAGCGGTAACTCCCCCAGCGGACAAGCAGTGCAGACGCCTGCACCCGCCACCAGCAAGCGGGGGCTGGGGAGGGAGGCGCGAGCTGCATTGCTTACAGTAAGGATTTGTCCTGAATGCCCCGGAGGGCAATCTGAGCAAACTAACCTGGGCTAGCAAACCAGACTATGGGATAGCTACCACGGAAAAGCCCTAAGACACCACCAGGCCTGCACACAGAACAAAGGACTGAACAGAACTAGCCCGCTGCAGACCATTCCCCCACCAGTGACAGGCAGCCAGAGCCAGAAGGGGGCAATTGCAGTCCCAGAGAGGCATTATCTACCAAACTGCAAGCAGGCTTCTTTGCTAACTAAGACTTCTTGGGGTTCTGGACAGTCAACATCTGCCTGAGAAGGTGCACCAGTTGTACACCCAGAAAATCAAGCGGCAGGGATGGGGGAGGCAATAAGTTGCAGTGACCGCGCTTGCCAAACACCTCATCATCTGAGCTGCTTGGACCTGGGAAGGGCACGAAACGCAGGCCCAACCAAGTCTGCACCTCTGAGGACTACCCGAGTGCCTGAACCTAAGCAACTTAGACCTTGGAGGTGCATGCAGCCCAGGGCCAGCCTCGGATGGTTCCCCGTGGAGCAACGTAGAGCCTGAACAGTGTGCTCAGGGAGGGCACACCCGCCGTGAGCAGGGGCAGGCCCAGAGTGGCTGAGGCACTGCAAGCACACACCAGTGTCATTTGTTTGCAGTGTCCCTCCCTCCCCACAGTGCGACTGAACAAGTGAGCCTAAAAAAAGTGTCCACCACTGCCCTCTTTGTGTCAAGGCAGAAATCAGACACTGAAGAGACCAGCAAACAGAAGAAGCTAAAACAGAGGGAACTGCCTTGGAAGTGACAGGTGAAATAGATTAAAACCCTGTCGTTAGTACTGACTGCATAGGAAGGGGCCTATAGATCTTGAGAAATATAAGCCGGACCAAGGAACTATCCGAAAATGAACTGACCCCATACTGCCCACAACAACCCCAGAGAAAGTCCTAGATATATTTTTACTATTTTTACAATCATTCTTTTTTTTAATTTTTTAAAATTTTTTTAAATTTTTAAGTCCTCTATTACTCCTTTAATTTTCACTTTTATAACCTACTATTACTTTGCCTGTCTCTTATACACATCTTTCTTCTTTTCTTTAATATAGTATTTTTGAAATTCCAAAATCTAGAGTTTGGAA
>SJYT01033737.1:19955-66625 GCA_006410635.1 Cephalophus harveyi
AAAAAAAAAAAAGACCCTATTTTTTAAAGCAAACTTCATATATATACATATATTCATAATTTTTGTGACTTTTTTCTTTCTTTCTTTTTTTCTTCTTTTCTTTAATATAGTATTTTTGAAATTCCAAACTCTAGATTTTTGATCTTTCCTTTTTGGTAACTGTTATCAATTTTGTACCTTTAAGAACCCAATCTTCAGTGCCCATTTTCACTTGGGAGTGAGATTACTGGTTTGACTGCTCTCTCCCCCTTTGGACTCTCCTTTTTCTCCACCAGGTCGCCTCTGTCTCCTCCCTACCCCTTCTCTTCTCTACCCAACTCTGTGAATCACCAGTGTGTTCCAGACGGTAGAGAACAATTATGGAACTGATTACTGGCTGGATCTGTCTTGCTCCTTTTGATTCCCCCCTTTTATCCTCCTGGCCACCTCTGTCTCCTTCCTCCATCTTCTCTTCTCTGTTTAACTCCATGAACATCTCTGAGCAGTCCAGTTGTGGAGTGAACATAAGGAAGTGATTACTGGCTAGCTTGCTCTCTCCTCTATTGATTTTGCCTCATCTCATTCAGGTCACCTCTAACTCCCTCCTCCCTCTTCTCTTCTCCATGTAACTCTGTGAACCTCTATGGGTGTCCCTCACTGTGGAGAAACTTTTCATCTTAAACCTAGATGTTTTATCAATGGTGCTGTATAGAAGGAGAAGTCTTGAGACTACTGAAAAATAAGACTGAAAACCAGAAGCAGGAGGCTTAAGTCCAAATCCTGAGAACACCAGAGAACTCCTGACCCCAGGGAACATTAATCGGCAGGAGCTCATCAAACGCCTCCATTCCACACTGAAACCGAGCACCACCCAACGGCCAACAAGTTCCAGAGCAAGACATACCACAAAAACTCTCCAGCAACACAGGAACACAGCTCTGAGCTCCAATATACAGGCAGCCCAAAGTTACTCCAAAACCATTGACAGCTCATAACCCATTACTGGACACTTCATTGCACTCCAGAGGAAATCCAACTCCACCCACCAGAACACTGACACAAGCTTCCCTAACCAAGAAACCTTGTCAAGCCACCTGTACAACCCCACTCACAGTGAGGAAACTCCAGAATAAATAGAACTCCACAAACAGCCAGAATACAAAAGGCCACCCCAAACTCAGCAATATAAACAAGATGAAGAGACAAAGGAATACCCAGCAGGTAAAGGAACAGGATAAATGCCCACCAAACCAAACAAAAGAGGAAGAGATAGGGAATCTACCTGATACAGAATTCCAAATAATGATAGTGAAAATGATCCAAAATCTTGAAATCAAAATGGAATCACAGATAAATAGCCTGGAGACAAGGATTGAGAAGATGCAAGAAAGGTTTAACAAGGACCTAGAAGAAATAAAAAAGAGTCAATATATAATGAATAATGCAATAAATGAGATCAGAAACACTCTGGAGGCAACAAATAGTAGAATATCGGAGGCAGAAGATAGGATTAGTGAAATAGAAGATAGAATGGTAGAAATAAATGAATCAGAGAGGGAAAAAGAAAAACGAATTAAAAGAAATGAGGACAATCTCAGAGACCTCCAGGACAATATGAAACGCTCCAACATTCGAATAATAGGAATCCCAGAAGAGGAAGACAAAAAGAAAGACCATGAGAAAATACTAGAGGAGATAATAGTTGAAAACTTCCCTAAAATGGGGAAGGAAATAATCACCCAAGTCCAAGAAACCCAGAGAGTTCCAAACAGGATAAACCCAAGGCGAAACACCCCAAGACATATATTAATCAAATTAACAAAGACCAAACACAAAGAACAAATATTAAAAGCAGCAAGGGAAAAACAACAAATAACACACAAGGGGATTCCCATAAGGATAACCGCAGATCTTTCAACAGAAACTCTTCAGGCCAGGAGGGAATGGCAAGACATACTTAAAGTGATGAAAGAAAATAACCTACAGCCCAGATTACTGTACCCAGCAAGGATCTCATTCAAATATGAAGGAGAAATAAAAACCTTTACAGAAAAGCAAAAACTGAGAGAATTCAGCACCACCAAACCAGCTCTCCAACAAATGCTAAAGGATATTCTTTAGACAGGAAACACAAAAAGGGCGTATAAACCCGAACCCAAAACAATAAAGTGAATGGCAACGGGATCATACTTATCAATAACTACCTTAAACGTAAATGGGTTGAATGCCCCAACCAAAAGGCAAAGACTGGCTGAATGGATACAAAAACAAGACCCCTATATATGCTGCCTACAAGAGACCCACCTCAAAACAAGGGACACATACAGACTGAAAGTGAAGGGCTGGAAAAAGATATTCCATGCAAATAGAGACCAAAAGAAAGCAGGAGTAGCCATACTCATATCCGATAAAATAGACTTTAAAACAAAGGCTGTGAAAAGAGACAAAGAAGGCCACTACATAATGATCAAAGGATCAATCCAAGAAGAAGACATAACAATTATAAATATATATGCACCCAACATAGGAGCACCGCAATATGTAAGACAAATGCTAACAAGTATGAAAGGAGATATTAACAATAACACAATAATAGTGGGAGACTTTAATACCCCACTTACATCTATGGACAGATCAACTAAACAGAAAATTAACAAAGAAACCCAAACTTTAAATAATACAATAGAACAATTAGACCTAATTGATATCTATAGGACATTTCACCCCAAAACAATGAATTTCACCTTTTTCTCAAGTGCTCACGGAACCTTCTCCAGGATAGATCACATCCTGGGCCATAAATCTAACCTTGATAAATTCAAAAAAATCGAAATCATTCCAAGCATCTTCTCTGACCATAATGCATTAAGATTAGATCTCAATTACAAGAGAAAAACTATTAAAAATTCCAACATATGGAGGCTGAACAACACACTTCTAAATAACCAACAAATCACAGAAGAAATCAAAAAAGAAATCAAAATATGTATAGAAACGAATGAAAATGAAAACACAACAACCCAAAACCTATGGGACACTATAAAAGCAGTGCTAAGAGGAAAGTTCATAGCAATACAGGCACACCTCAAGAAGCAAGAAAAAAGTCAAATAAATAACCTAACTCTACACCTAAAGCAACTAGAAAAGGAAGAAATGGAGAACCCCAGAGCTAATAGAAGGAAAGAAATCTTAAAAATTAGGGCAGAAATAAATGCAAAAGAAACAAAAGAGACTATAGCAAAAATCAACAAAGCCAAAAGCTGGTTCTTTGAAAAAATAAATAAAATTGACAAACCATTAGCCAGACTCATCAAGAAACAAAGAGAGAAAAATCAAATCAATAAAATTAGAAATGAAAATGGAGAGATTACAACAGACAACACAGAAATACAAAGGATCATAAGAGACTACTATCAGCAATTATATGCCAATAAATTGGACAACGTGGAAGAAATGGACAAATTTTTAGAAAAATACAAACTTCCAAAACTGAACCAGGAAGAAATAGAAAATCTTAACAGACCCATCACAAGCACGGAAATTGAAACTGTAATCAGAAATCTTCCAGCAAACAAAAGCCCAGGTCCAGACGGCTTCACAGCTGAATTCTACCAAAAATTTCGAGAAGAGCTAACACCTATCCTACTGAGACTCTTCCAGAAAATTGCAGAGGAAGGTAAACTTCCAAACTCATTCTATGAGGCCACCATCACCCTAATACCAAAACCTGACAAAGATGTCACCAAAAAAGAAAACTACAGGCCAATATCACTGATGAACATAGATGCAAAAATCCTTAACAAAATTCTAGCAATCAGAATCCAACAACACATTAAAAAGATCATACACCATGACCAAGTGGGCTTTATCCCAGGGATGCAAGGATTCTTCAATATCCGCAAATCAATCAATGTAATACACCACATTAACAAATTGAAAAATAAAAGCCATATGATTATCTCAAGAGATGCAGAGAAAGCCTTTGACAAAATTCAACATCCATTTATGATAAAAACCCTCCAGAAAGCAGGAATAGAAGGAATATACCTCAACATAATAAAAACTATATATGACAAACCCACAACAAACATTATCCTCAATGGTGAAAAATTGAAAGCACTTCCCCTAAAGTCAGGAACAAGACAAGGGTGCCCACTCTCACTATTACCATTCAACATAGTTTTGGAAGTTTTGGCCACAGAAATCAGAGCAGAAAAAGAAATAAAAGGAATCCAGATTGGAAAAGAAGTAAAACTCTCACTGTTTGCAGATGACATGATCCTCTACATAGAAAACCTTAAAGACTCCACCAGAAAATTACTAGAGCTAAATAATGAATATAGTAAAGTTGCAGGATATAAAGTTAACACACAGAAATCCCTTGCATTCCTATACACGAACAATGAGAAAACAGAAAGAGAAATTAAGGAAACAATTACATTCACCATTGCAACGAAAAGAATAAAATACTTAGGAATATATCCACCTAAAGAAACTAAAGACCTATATATAGAAAACTATAAAACACTGATGAAAGAAATCAAAGAGGACACGAATAGATGGAGAAATATACCGTGTTCATGGATCAGAAGAATCAATATAGTGAAAATGAGTATACTACCCAAAGCAATCTATAGATTCAATGCAATCCCTCAAGCTACCAATGGTATTTTTCACAGAGCTAGAACAAATAATTTCACAATTTGTATGGAAATACCAAAAAACCTCGAATAGCCAAAGCAATCTTGAGAATGAAGAATGGAACTGGAGGAATCAACCTGCCTGACTTCAGGATATACTACAAAGCCACAGTCATCAAAACAGTATGGTACTGGCACAAAGACAGAAATATAGATCAATGGAACAAAATGAAAAGCCCAGAGATAAATCCATGCACCTATGGACACCTTATCATTGACAAAGGAGGCAAGAATATACAATGGAGAAAAGACAATCTTTTTATCAAGTGGTGCTGGAAAAACTGGTCAACCTCTTAAAAAAAATGAAACTAGAACACTTTCTAACACCATACACAAAAATAAACTCAAAATGGATTAAAGATCTAAACGTATGACCAGAAACTCTAAAATTCCTAGAGGAAAACATAGGCAAAACACTCTGACATAAACCACAGCAGGATCCTCTATGACCCACCTCCCAGAATACTGGAAATAAAAGGAAAAATAAACAAATGGGACCTAATTAAATTTAAAAGCTTCTGCAGAACAAAGGAAGCTATAAGCAAGGTGAAAAGACAGCCTTCAGAATGGGAGAAAATAATAGCAAACAAAGCAACAGACAAATAATTAATCTCAAAAATATACAAGCAACTCCTGCAGCTCAATTCCAGAAAAATAAATGCCCCAATCAAAAAATGGAACAAATGGACAAACGAAATGGACATTTCTCCAAAGAAGACATACAGATGGCTAACAAACACATGAAAAGATGCTCAACATCACTCATTATTAGAGAAATGCAAATCAAAACCACAATGAGGTACCATTTCATGCCAGTCAGAATGGCTGTGATCCAAAAGTATACAAACAATAAATGCTGGAGAGGGTACAGAGAAAAGGGAGCCCTCTTACACTGTTGGTGGAAATGTAAACTAGTACAGCCACTATGGAGAACAGTGTGGAGATTCCTTAAAAAACTGGAAATAGAACTGCCTTGTGACCCAGCAATCGCACTGCTGGGCATACACACCAAGAAAACCAGAATTGAAAGAGACACGGGTACCCCAATGTTCATCGCAGCACTGTTTATAATAGCCAGGACATGGAAGCAACCTAGATGTCCATCAGCAGACGAATGGATAAGAAAGCTGTGGTACATATACACAATGGAGTATTACTCAGCCATTAAAAAGAATACATTTGAATCAGTTCTAATGAGGTTGATGAAACTGGAGCCTATTATACAGAGTGAAGTAGGCCAGAAAGAANAGGACATGGAAGCAACCTAGATGTCCATCAGCAGACGAATGGATAAGAAAGCTGTGGTACATATACACAATGGAGTATTACTCAGCCATTAAAAAGAATACATTTGAATCAGTTCTAATGAGGTGGATGAAACTGGAGCCTATTATACAGAGTGAAGTAAGCCAGAAAGAAAAACACCAATACAGTATACTAATGCATATATATGGAATTTAGAAAGATGGTAACGATAACTCTATATGTGAGACAGCAAAAGAGACACAGATGTATTGAACAGTCTTTTGAACTCTGTAGGAGAGGGAGAGGGTGGGATGATTTGGGAGAATGGCATTGAAACTTGTGTAATATCATATATGAAACAAATCTCCAGTCCAGGTTTGATGCATGATACTGGATGCTTGCGGCTTGCGCACTGGGACGACCCAGAGGGATGGTACAGGGAGGAAGGAGGGAGGGGGGTTCAGGATGGGGAACACATGTATACCTATGGCAGATTCATGTTGATGTATGGCAAAACCAATACAATATTGTAAAGTAATTAACCTCCAATTAAAATAAATAAATTTATATTTTAAAAAGAGAGAGAAAAAAAAAAATCGTCTGCACAGTGAAGGAAACTATCAACAAAATGAAAACGTCACCTACCGAATGAGAGAAAATAGCAAATAAATAAATAAATAAAAAGTAACACACATTACTTTTTTTCTCTCTAAACCTGTCTCAAGCACTTTTTCATCCCCACTAGTACTAACTTTCCAGATTAAATTAGAACTTTCTAAGGGTTGGTGTCAGATTTATTTATTTTCAAATGGGACTCCATAGACACTCACTTGGTTTAATCTGACCTGGTACAAAAACCCTACAAGCCCCCAAATTATCCAACTGACCTGTTAGTATGTCAGAGTATCAGAATCCCCAACATTAGAGAACTTTGTTGGGTTTAAGATTAAATATCACTAGATGCACAAACTACTAGATATAAGATGAATTAGAAATAAGGATGTAATGTACAGTATAGGAAGTATGATGACTATTATATAACTTTAAATGGAGTATAATCTATAAAAATATTGAATCACTATGTCATATACCTGAAACTAATAAAACATTGTAAATCAACTATACTTTAGTTTTTCAAAAATTGCTAGAAGATCTCTGTGGAAATATAAATATATTCTCTGGGTGTATAAAATATTGTCATATAGGTATAATTATTAACAGCATTTTTTTTTTTTACTCTTAAAAGTGTTCTGGTTTTCATCAACAAAAAGACAACTTATGGAATGGGAGAAAATATTTGCAAACTGTGTGACTGCAAGGGGTTAATATTCAAAATATATAAACAGCTTATACAATTCCATATCAAAAAAGCAAACAATCCAGTCAAAAAATGGGCAGAAGATCTAAACAGCCATTTTCCCAAAGAATACACACAGATGGCTAATGGGCACATGAAAAGATGCTCCACATCACCAATTATTAGAGAAATGCAAATCAAAACTATAATGAACTATTATCTCACACTGGTCAGAACGGCCATCATCAAAAGGCCTACGAACAATAAACGCTGGAGAGAGTGAGGAGAAAAGAGAACCCTCCTACACTGTTGGTGGGACGTAAATTGGTGCAGCCACTATGAAAAACACTATGGAGGTTCCTTGGAAAATGAAAAATAGAGCTACCATATGATTCAACAATCCCACTTCTGCATATTTATCCAGAAGAAATGAAAACTCTAATTTGAAAAGATACATGTACCCCAAAGTTCATAGCACTATTTACGGTTGCCAAGTCATGGAAACAACCCAAGGGCCCATCAATGGATGAAAGTGAAGTTGCTCAGTCGTGTCCGACTCTTTGCGACCCCGTGGATTGTAGCCTACCAGGCTTCTCTGTCCATGGGATTTTCTAGGTAAGAATACTGGAGTGGGTTACCATTTCCTGCTCCACGGGATCTTCCCGACCCAGGGATCGAACCCGGGTCTCCCACATCAGAGGCAAACGCTTTAACCTCTGAGCCACGAGGGAAGGGATGACTGGCTTAAAAAATGTGCTTTATAAATATACACACACACACACAATGGAATATTATTCAGCCATAAAATGAATAAAATTTTCCATTTGCAGCAACATGGATGAACTTAGAGAATAGCATATCATATCAGACAAAGAAAAAATACTATATGATATCACATATATGGAATCTAAAAATAATACAAATGAATCTATATACAAAACAGAAACAGACTCACAGAAATAGAAAACAAATTTATGGTTAGCAAAGGGGAGAGGGAATGAGAGACAAGTTAGGAGTATGGGATTAACAGATATAAACTACTATACATAAAACATTTAAGCAACAAGGACTTACACAGGGGATTATATTCAATATCTTACAGTGCTGCTGCTGCTAAGTCGCTTCAGTCGTGTCCGACTTTGTGCGACCCCAGAGACGGCAGCCCACCAGGCTCCCCCATCCCTGGGATTCTCCAGGCAAGACACTGGAGTGGGTTGCCATTTCCTTCTCCAATGCATGAAAGTGAAAAGTGAAAGTGAAGTCATTCAGTCATACCCGACTCTTAGCGACCCCATGGACTGCAGCCCACCAGGCTTCTCCATCCATGGGACTTTCCAGGCAAGAGTACTGGAGTGGGGTGCCATTGATAGAATATAATTTTTTAAAAAAGAACTATTTCGCTGTATACCTGAAACTAACACAATATCATAAATCAACTATACTCCAAATTTTTTTAAAACTCCTGGTTTGAACACTAAATTCTATGGTCATCCAACCCAGCAGGAAACCTAATTGACACAGTGGCCTATAGGAGAGGTAAGTGGAAGAAACTGTGATAGGTGGCTAGCAAGTAATATATGTGCATAAAGATAACAGGAGGTGCCAGGGACACAGAAAGGCATAGGAATGGCAAATTGTAGGCAACAAAAGGCAACAGACAAAATTCACTCCTTTACAACTTCATCAGGTACCAGTTCAGCCTGCAACACTCAAAAACTCGTCCACCTTTCCTTGAGGCAAAAAGATTAGCAACAGTCTTGTCCAGAGGAAAATTAATACATGTTTGCAATTTGTGTTCAACACAGAATCTTTGTTTATTCTGGAAAAGGAGTTAGAAGCTCCTCTTTCAACACTATAATCTTTTGGCCTAATCATCTTCCAGCAATAGCTGAAACAGTGTACAGGGAAAGTGCTGAGGGAGGGCTGACAGGGAAATCCTTTGTGAGTCAGGCAAGCAGTCATATTCAGTATCAAATACTGGCTAGACAGTGCCAGTTTCTCAGTCCCTCTGGGAATGAGTGCAATTCACAGTAACGCCTACCTCAAGGTTCCCTGGCCAGACAAGCTCACTCTTAGCATCTATTAAGCTGGGCTGGTCTGTGGAGGAAAACTCATTTTCAGACTTATCTTTCATCTGAGCCTGGAAAAGAATCTTCTTGCTGTGACCCCCAGCCATGACTATAGGCAGGAGGTGTAAAACCCAGGGCCCATTACTCAGTAAAACATTTCCAGGTGTTTCCATTCAAGGTCTGCCATTGGAAGGCTGAATTTACCTTTTGCTCCATTCTCCATTAGCCAAAAGAGCAAAAAGAAATCCCACCTCTGAGCTGTTTCACACCTATATTCACCATATACCAGGCAAAGGGAGAGAAAAGAAAAGCATGGTCTTCATGAACTATAGAAACTTGTACCCAGAATATGGTCACTTGGAAGCTTTTTGGATTCCCTCATTTTCTTCCACCCAGCTGGGTTCTACCTCAGAACTGTTTTCCAAGTGGCAGCTTGTGTTTATTCTACTGGGCTTTTGGAGAACTTATGAAAAAAGAAAAATCAATAGTGTAGTTAGGCACACGGAAAAGCATATGCTTCCTAAAACTGCATATGTGATGTGTTTAAGATGTAAAGAAACATTTGCAAAAATAAACACCTGCCAACTTCATTACTTACCTAGATAGAAAATTCAAAAAGCCTATGTTCATGTGCAAAAAATACAGCATGCCTTAAATTTCACAGATTGTTAAAGCTGAAACAGCTCATTCAAGTGTTACAAATTCCAATTCCAATGGGGCATAGGCAGGTAATATAAAGGAGTGAAGTGGGCCAGGTGAGGCCTTTGGAACTGGGAGGTGGGGGTGCTCCCTAAACAGGTGAGTTCTTCTGACTTCTTCAATATTGTTCAGTCATTCAGATTTATTTTAAAATACTGTATTGGCCAAGCGATACACATAAAGATTTGATCCATGGACTTTCAGTTTGAGACCTCTGTTCTAGAAAGATTTTATAGCTGATAACGTGATATAAAGGAAGATATTTTCTCAGAGTCCCAGACTGTGAATCCCAGATGTGTCACCAAGACTCAGTTCTTCTAATTCTCACCCTAATATTCCTTCTCCTCATTCAGATATTATATACACTACTAAACACAAGAGGTTCCACATACAAGTATTCAGATGACCAGTTTCATTGTGTGTTTGTCCTCGTTATTTTTCATTTGATGTCAAGATCCGTTCTGAATCCTTCTTTACCTTGTGTCACTGTGCCTCAGGAGGTGACTTTTATGACCTATGTCAATGGCTCCTTTGTTCTCTGGTTTTTAGTTGAGTTAAGCCAATGAGAGGCCTCAACAGGAGTTCAGAGTGAAGGTAGGAGGAAATTGGTATGTTTCTCTACACTAAAGGCTCCTATGAGGCAGCATGCTCCATGGAGCTTCTTTATTTAGCTTACCTGGGTTTCAGTAACCACACCATCTCCTTGCCCCTTCAGGCTTAGGGGTGGTAATGATTCCCCATTACTGTTAGGTCCAGGGTGCTGCATCCTTTCTTGTTGGGTTCCCCAAACTCTATCCACAATTTATAAATAGTCCCTTTATTAAAATCTCTTCAATTATCAGTTGAAACAGTATGGACAACCATCCTGGTTTGTCAGAGACTCTGTTTTAGCCCTGAAAATCTTATGTTCTGAGAAGTCCCTCAGTCTTGGGCAAAGTGAGATAGCTAGCCAACCAAATACAAGTTCTAGCTGTATATTTCAAAATTTTCTGCTTCTTTTATTATACTATTCCTCCTCTCACATCTTTAACCATTTCAATTTTTTTTTTATAGTCTCTTACAGTTTTGTCTATTATTTCTGATTCTAATGGCACCCCACTCCAGTACTCTTGCCTGGAAAATTCCATGGACGGAGGAGCCTGGTAGCCTGCAGTCCATGGGGTCGTGAAGAGTCAGACACGACTGAGCGACTTCACTTTCACTTTTCACTTTCATGTATTGGAGAAGGAAATGGCAACCCACTCCAGTATTCTTGCCTGGAGAATCCCAGGGATGGGGGAGCCTGGTGGGCTGCCGTCTTTGGGGTCGCACAGAATCGGACACGACTGAAGTGACTTAGCAGCAGCAGCAGCAACTATCCTTTTGCTGCAACTGCTGGCTCTCCTCATGGTGGTTAATTTTCTTTTGTGAGTTCTTTGGGCCTTAAGTTGTAAAAATATCCCAAATAAAATAGTTTTACAATTGTTTGGGTTATACCCAGTGTCTAATTGACTTGAGCAGTTTGTGCTAACTCAGAAGCATATACTTGGATACCATACCCGTATGTGCCACAGACCTGGGGTTTTAGTTTCCTGGATGTAATTTTTCTTATTTTAAACCATGGTCATAGACAGGTGGTAATTTTGGGTGTCAGGTTCCCCAACCCTCAGCTCGTAAAGCCTCTATATGGATCAGAAATTCTGCTCAAATGCCAGTCCTCCATATTGTCCTGGCTTTGATTTCTATCTTCATTTCTTGCACTTGAAGGTTTTTCTGTCTTTCATGCCAGTGTTTCATAAAATTCTATTTTTTATTCAGTCTTTCTATAAATTTGCTCTGTCATATTGTCAGAACCAAAGACCACTTGGAAATACTGAAGTTCATACCCAGCATAAACTTGAGACAGCCTTATGCGATTCTGCTTCCATGCTTGCAGAGTCAGTAACAGATTTCAGCTGCTTACTTGAGGCCAAAATGTAGCAAGTCTGAGGGGACCAGACTTGGATACCTAACCAAGTGTGAGTCACTTCTGATATTAATCTGATCTCATTTAAGGCGGCCTCCACCATGAGGCAAGGTGGAAATGAAATATTCATTGCCCATTCGATATTACCTCATTTGTATGTCCAAGTGTTGACAAAAGAGAAACCTTTGCCGTCTACTTTATGAGTAATTGTAAATTAATATGCAACCCTGCACCTATTCTAGTGAGAAGAGAGTAACTTAAATTTGCCAACTGTTCAACAACATGGCCTGGTTTCAACTGCAGATGTCACCCATCCTGTTTCCCTCTGTTGAAAATTCAGAGGAATAGAGACTTACTTAGAGAAGCAATCTTGAATAACACAATAAAACCTGGAATCTAAAATCTTAAATAACCAAGGTTAAAATAAATATTGAAGATCATCACCTCGTTTAATAGATGAGGCCCAACTTGTATTTCAGGTTTAGACAATCTTTCAAACTCTTCCAAGCACTGCTACAACATAGCCAAACACAGTCATTTTCGCTCCTGCAATTGTTTTCTCCTTATGTGGCTTGCTGACTTTTTTTACTTGAGGAGTTGTATTGAACAGATGCTGGAATGTTCGATAGCTATACAGATCTAGCAGGCAGGACTAGAGTGCAATATCCATCATCATGACCTCGGGCTCAAAGATTCTCCATTTGCCTAACATGTTAGGCCCTGAGGTTCCCTGGGGGCTCAGTTAGAAAGGAACCACTCAGAGCTTTGACACCTAGCAAATGCCAACTTGAAATTCCAGACATGCCTCCCAACAGGTAGGCTGTTGGCACAAAAACCAGGCCCCCCCACCGGACAAAGCAGGTGCCCCTACCATTCCCCAGCTGGAGCTCTCTACATGGGGAATTCAGCTCAAGTCAAGAGCTAAGAGTGGGAGGTCACCTCTATGAATCCACTTTCTTCATTCAATAAAAGGGGCAGGACTAGTGAAGAGGATCCCAGAGGAGTAAGGTAATGTGGTTGTGAGGCTCACAGTAAAAGCACTAGTGATAATGGGAAAAAGAGGAAATGGTCATGATAAAACTAGCAGTCTTCATATCCTTTATATCACTTATCTTATAGAATCATTAGCAAAAAAGTATGTTATGTCATATTCTGGGGACTATCATAGTTCAAACATAATATTTATCTGTCTCTGTTCCTTTTTTAGGCCTGCTCCCTTCTCTTATAGTCTTAGATTTTACTAAAAATATATACCAAATACTTCTTATATAAAAACACTTGGTTAAGCACTTTATATGCATACATTTTCTCTTTTACCCTCACAATCCTATGAGTTATTATTATTCCTCATTTTATTGATAAGAAAACTGAGGCTGAAAGAAAGCTAAGTTTCTAGCTCAAGATCACACAAGTAGAGGCCACATTCAAATCCAGACTAACTTTAAAATCAGACCATTCATTCATTACTGTGACCCTGGATCTCAAAATTTAATGCATACTCTGAGAATCTTTTAAGAAAGCAAACTCCAGTCCTCTACTCCCCAATTCTGAATCAGTAGTTCTGAGTTAAGCCCAGAAATCTTCATTCTCAACATATATCCCAGAACTTGAGGACTCTACTTTGTCAAACCCTCACTATGCCATACTACTTCTATGACTATAATAGGTCAGGCATAAACTGGTCAGCTACATTTCAGCCATAAAATAAAAAACTAATATTGCTAAAGTCTGTTCCTCTTCTGGTTGAGATTATCCAAACCCAATAGCACTATATGCTAATGCTCACTGTACTTGCTTATTCATTGCAGAAATCCTTTTTTCTGCTCCCTGGATATGACCCTGAGTACCAAAGTAACTGTGTTAGTTGGGACATTCATCAATGCAAGTGACAAAACCCAATTAAAATAAAGTTTACCAGAAGGGGGACTTCATCGGCTACTTGAACTAATGAGTCCAGAGGTAAATCTACCTTCAGGTATGACTTAATCTAAACGGTCATACAGAATGGTCACCAGAAATTTATCTCTCCACTGTTCAAGTTTTATTTTCCTCTGGGTTGGCCTCATTCTTAGGTATTGGCTTGCCTCAAAAGTTGATAGCCATATACAACTGTAGAGAACTAGGGAAGATAATCCTTCAGGATTTCCCCATACCCATAACTGAGTTAGGTAGGTTTGGGGACCCTAACATTTGGGTACTAACAAAAAAAAACCAAACTTGGTCCTTGACGAACGTGATAGAATACACAACAGAATTGTCGTGCTGAAAGGATCTTATTGATCTTTGAGTCCATCCACTTCATTTTGACATTTAAAAAAAAATCAACTGTTTTGAGTTAGAAAAATCAATAAACCATACACTAAGCATGCAAATTTATTGACATCTATGGAAACAGCACTGGGTGGTTTGGAGTCCTGAGTTCTAGTCCCAGAAAAAGGAGGCAGGTCAGTAAAGCAATATGGTCCCCACTTTCTTTCATTGGGTGATTAAGGAGAATTTCCTCAGTGATACAATATCAGAGTCAGGACTAGAGCTCAAGTCTTTCAGCCAAGGACTCTTTCTTCCATCACTGCAATTCTTTGCAGGAGCATATTCTTTCCCTATCTTGGTCCTATTTTCTTTCCTCTTTATTCTGGTTATACTTTCTACCAGTGATTTTCATTGCTCATTTACTGATCAGCCAGCATTTACTGATTGCCCACCAAACATGTAAGGATGAAGGGAAGGCAACAGGAAGTGAGATAAAGTTGGAGGCCTCAAATTTACAACTTGTATGTCCTCAAGTTTCTTGGAAAATGCTACTTTCCTGCCAACTTACCCTTTTCTGCCATACTTTTCCCTTAAGTCTTAACAGTACAGAGCCTCTTCCCCAGTTTTTCTCATCCCTCTAAATCCCCTCCTTCTCAGGGAGGTTGTGTGGAGACAGACTCACTCCCTTTCTCTGCTTTCCCATCCCACAGGCCCAGAGTAAGCTTTCTCAAAACTCATTCTGCACCAACTGACACCGCCTGTTAAAATTTAACAGGCTTAGCAAAAGTGCTTAGCAAAATGATGACAAGTTTTACTGGGAATTCAAATCAGATTATTGGGCATCAATATTGCCTTCCTTCAAACTAGTGGGAAGAAGGAATGGATCTTTGTAGTATTATGTTTAGATTACTGCAAAGGATCCTAGAGTCCTGCCTCTTGATCATGTTAATTCCCACTGTAAATGAGACCAAAATATGGAGGTCAAGTGACAGTGAACATCTCTATCTGCATGCTATAATTATGTAAAAAGCAAAGTGAAGTGTTCCTGTCTCCTTGTCTTCATCCTATCATCCTTCCACCACTCACCCCACCCCTAGACCCTCTGGAGATAAAGCATATAGACTTGTAAACTCCAAGGAAGTAGCCAACTGAGACTCCCTGCGAGTAACAAGAGTACAGCTAGAACATCTCGTCTCTTCTATAGCCTCTATCAAATTCAAGCCAAGTCAGTGGTTATGTTTCACCTTCCATCTCAGTTTCTGAGGCAGTCAGAACCCCAAAGAAGAATCTCTCCAGAAAATACTAGACAGGTCAAGTCTGGACTTGACTGAGGAAAGAAAGATGAATCCATATGAATCAGGGAAGGGACTGGGCTTCCATGGTTTCCAAATCTGAGTGAGCACATGATTCTTCTTGGACAGTGATAAAAAAGCAGCTCCAAAAACCCATTTCCAGAGACACAATTTAAGGGAGTTGGGTGGAAGCAGCGAATTTACTTTTAACAAAATCCTTCAATAATTTTGATGCAAGGAATTATTCCCAGGGCTGACCTTTAGAAATTTTTTCCATGTTTTGTGCACCTCCCCAAAACTCATTCCAAAACTCACTCCCTGATAGGCATCGGCTCTGGAAGGCTCCAGTTTAAAAGGAAACAGGTTCCCCAAGAGATAAACTGTTAACTCACTAGCACCTGCTACCACAACAGCACAGATTCAAGGGGCAGATGGATGCCCTGCACTCAGAGGGACAAACACAGGGCAGACCAGGACTGATAAACTACAAAGGCCTGATCATGGGCTTCCTGGGAACAAAAACATAGAAGAAGAATGGGAAGGTGGGGGTGGAGGAAGGGAGATGAAGACACGACATCCCAAGGGATTTGGAGGCAAGGGTGGAGCTCTGCCAGGAAAAGAGAAAAAGGAGAGTAATGGAGATCTGGAGAAGTCATGGAAAAGGATGGGGAGATCACAAACATAATTCCTGCTAACCTCCAGTTTTATCTAGAGTACATTTTTCAGAACAGAAGAAACACCGGAGCATTTAGTTTTCACATTCTTGATATAGTACCAGGTATTTGGGAGGGGCAAGTGGATATTGACATTAGCAATATTCATATGAATACATTAATAAATTAAAATTATTTTATTACCATAATTCATTTTGTTTGTACATTATAAAGAACAAGTTTTGACAATTTCTGGCAGCAGTCATTTCATGTGGAAGGACTTTGTACAATCTGTTTAATGCAACTGTGCGTTATATTTTACAAGCTCCCATTGGTGTCCTGTCAGAACCTCATAATTATAAAATTATTTTATTAAATAACCTTGGGAACTTCTGAAGTCCAAGCCCTTCACTTCTTCAAACCCTCTTGTTTGCACACATGCTGTCATGGGAAATGCTATTCCACCAGCAGTGACAGCTCAGTTTGCTGTTAGAAAACTTCACGGGGTGGAGCATTATCCCTTACATGTCTAAACACCACAATCAGTGGTAGGTTTGTGAAGCACAGGTTCCTGTCTCAGTACGTCTGGAGTGGGGCTGGGAGTGTGTACCTGAGACAAGTTCCCAGATGCTACCCGTCCAGGGCCACAGTTGAGAAACATTGACCTAACCCCATCCACCTCATAATTTCTACTTTCTCTTCCCTAACTCTGATTCCCAGGATGATCAAACAAGTCTAATTCCCTTTTCACTGCAAAAAACTTCAAATATGGGACTTCAAACATGCCTCTTCCCACAACAACATAAATACAAAAGTACACACTGGGTCCACAGCATTGTCCTTGCTTACCCCCAGTGACTCTAACAGTGCTGGCAACTTAGTGTGCTTGCAACAAAGAGTTGTTGATTGACTGGCACACAAAAATAGCTATATAATTGTTGCTCATTATTCTTATTACTTCTGAGGAATAAAAATCTCACAAGATAGACCTTCCTTCTAAAGAATCTATAAAATGCATTCTAAACTTGTCTTATATGGTTCCAGATTCAGTAGGGCCTAGAGTCAAAGAAAGTGCATGTACCTAGGATAGAGGCTTTCTAGAATTTTACAGGATTGTGTCACTCTCCATCTCTAAAGAATGGGCTCACAAAAGGAATAAAGTGATATTTTAACCAAATGATTTTTTTCTTCTTTAATTTTCTTCATTAAAAAAATTTTTATTGGAGTAATTTGTTTTAAAACTATTTGTAGTTGTGTTAGTTTCTACTATAAAGTGAATCAGCAATATATCTATATTCCCTCTTTTTAAAATTTCCTTCCCATTTAAGTCACTACAAAGCATTGAGTAGAGTTCCCTGTGCTATACAGTATAGTTTCTCACTGAACGGCTTTCTTATTGAGTAGAGGAAAAAGAACAGAACTCAGCAATCCAACGGGAGATGGAAGAGTAGAACCGGTACCCCACAGGAGATGTGCTCTAGACATCCTAGTAGTAATTTATCTCTCATTAACTCCTCACAGCTGGAAAAAAACTAAAAACACAATCGTGCAAAGGGCCTGATATGACAGTAGTGTATCTGACTCTTGGCCCTCTGAGGGAGTGAGCTTCTACTTGATCTCATTCCTTATTACTGGTCTTCCCAACTTAGGCCTGGTGTTTCTCCATCAGTGATGAAGTTGATTGCACCCTGTAACTGGCCTCAGTGCTCCCCAACCCAGTGCTTCCATTTGAGGAAGAAAAAATAAAAAGCTTTTGAAATGAGTAACTCTAAAAGTAACTCATTTTTGTCCTAATGCATGCATAGGATTTTGAGAGTTGAACGGAAAACTTCCTTTTTACAGCCCTTCCCAGCCTCAGGAACAAGTTATTCCAAAGCCATCACAGGCGACTGCCTCAGCAAAGAGACAAAAACAGAAGAAACTATTGCTATAATTATGACTAATTACAATTGCATGATTCCATTTAATCTCCATATAAGAAGTTCACCAAATGGAGAGTGCCACTGATCCTCTCTGCCTGAGCCAATTAGATATTTTGGTCCAATCCAGAACAGTTGCCCAGCCTTTGCCAGAATGAAATTGTGTTCAGAATTTTATTTTTACAGCCTCTGAGGCATCCCAGATTTTAACAGGACGTTGGAAACCATCCATTTGTGGCACATCTGCTCCAACAAGATCTGCATATTTCAAAAATCATTAAGAAGTTAATACTGAAACCCATTTTAACTTTCTTTCCAATGACAAGTTGTTTTTAAACATTCAAGAGTTTAGATTTCTTTTCAAAAGATGGAAATGATTCTTTAATATCTTATAATTTTGGTCAAGATAGTCTCAGAAGAAAGAGATTATAAGTGACATCTCAATTTTTGGCATCTCATTAGTCAGTGGGATTGGGTTTCTGATCACTGCTCTCCTAATTGACCAGTGGTGGACTGTTGCTGTCTGGGGTGTTGTAAGATTCCATGAATCCTGCTCCCAGCCCTCCGGGGATTTAAATAGACTGCAGCCTTTCACTGCCTGTGCTATCCCTGGGCCTCAAGAAATCATGAGTGGCAGAGGGCCTCTGCCATTGTACTACCCTGTTAGCTGAAGTGAGTTATTTATCCCCTTATACCTTCCAATCTCTCAGGGTATAAAATGAATAAAAAACTACCCACCTGAAAATTTGATGTGAGGCAAGTCAAGAAGAAACAGTTAGAACTGGACATGGAACAACAGACTGGTTCCAAATTGGGAAAGGAGTGTCTCAAGGCTGTTTAATGTCACCCTGCTTATTTAACTTCTATGCAGAATACATCATGCGAAATGCCAGGCTGGATGAAACACAAGCTGGAATCAAGACTGCCAGGAGAAATATCAATAACCTCAGATATGCAGATGACACCATCCTTATGGTAGAAAGTGAAGAAAAACTAAAGAGCCTCTTGATGAAAGTGAAAGAGGAAAGTGAAAAAGCTTGCTTGAAACTCAAAATTCAGAAAACTAAGATCATGGCATCTGGTCCCATCACTTCATGACAAATAGATGGCAAAACAATGGAAACAGTGAGAGATTTTATTTTGGGGAGCTCCAAAATCACTGCAGATGGTGACTGCAGGACTGCAGCCATGAAATTAAAAGATGCTTGCTCTTTGGAAGAAAAGCTATTACAAACCTAGACAGAGTATTAAAAAGCAGAGACATTACTTTGGCAACAATAGTCCACCCAGCCAAAGCTATGGTTTTTCCAGTAGTCATGTTTGGATGTGAGAGTTAGACTATAAAGAAAGTTGAGCACCAAAGAATTGATGCTTTTGAACTGTGGTGTTGGAGAAGACTCTTGAGAGTCCCTTGGACTGCAAGGAGATCCAACCAGTCAATCCTAAAGGAAATCAGTCCTCAATATTCATTGGAAGGACTGATCCTGAAGCTCCAATACTTTGGTCACTTGATACGAAGAACTGACTCATTAACCTGAGTTAATGAAAAGGCCCTGCTGGGAAAAATTGAAGGCTGGAGGAGAAGGGGATGACAGAGGATGAGATGGTTGGATGGCATTACTAACTCAATGGACATGAGTTGGAGCAAGCTCCACGAATTGGTTATAGACAGGGAAGCCTGGCATGCTGCAGTCCATGGGGTTGCAAAGAGCTGGACAAAACTGAGCAACTGAAATGAACTGAACTGAGAGGTACAATATGGGCTGTTCCAGGGCTGGGCAAGGCAGTGCCCAAACAAAATTGTTTATTTGTTTATTCAACTAAAAGTTAAGCAGCAAGAGTAACTGCACAATATACGGGCTCTGCTTTCCTGTCTGTTATGTTCTGGTAGAGAAAGGGGATGTGAGTCAAATAATTATTCAATTTAGTTAGAAAAAAAGATAAAACAATAATAAAGCAAAATTTAAAGCAGAGGAACTCTCAGTGCGGTCGAGATAGGGCCAGGGGAAAGGGTCAGGGCAGAGATCAGGGAAGGTTGAGGAAGTAACACTAGAACCAAGATATAAAACATGGGGGTGCTGAGAGGGAGCCTGTTGGGGGCAGAATCAGGAAAGGAGGACCTCAGAGAAAACAAGGAGGAAAGACAGCAGAGATGGGGCTGAATTAATCACCAGCAATTTCACATAAATTATTAGCAAGCTTTCTTCAGTGCAGCCTTTGATTTGGATGTCAAAATTTTACAAGTATGTCTTAGAAACAAACCTTTAACCTGGTTATGGAATAAAATTTATTGACAGGAACACTTCATGATCCATTTCACTAATTTCTCTGAAAAACTAATTTGTGTGAAAGAGGAAAAAAGGGGAGGGGGGCGGGAAAGATACACAGTTAACTAGCTAAGATAGTACAGAATGAAACCATTGTAATTTATCATAAATTAAAAGGAGTAGACTTGTTGTTGAGGAATGATCTGAGACAGAGGCTTATTGCTGGTTGTGTTAGCAAGTCATTTACAGCTGTGCCCTGGTATCAGTAAGAGATTGGTTCCAGGACCTCCCTAATTCCCATATTAAATCCAGAGACGTGCAATCCTTTATATAAAATGGCATAGTATTTGCTTATAACCTACACATATCCTCCCATATGCTTTAAATTATCTCTAAATTACTTATAATACCTCAGTTCAGTTCAGTTGCTCAGTCGTGTCTGACTCTTTGCGACGCCATGAACCGCAGCACGCCAGGCCTCTCTTGTCCATCACCAACTCCCAGAGTCTACCCAAACTCATGTCCATCGAGTTGGTGATACCATCCAACCATCTTATCCTCTGTTGTCCCCTTCTCCTCCTGCCCTCAATCTTTCCCAGCATCAGGGTCTTTTCAAATGAGTCAGCTCTTCGCATTAGGTGGCCAAAGTATTGGAGTTTCAGCTTCAACATCAGTCCTTCCAAAGGACTGATCTCATTTAGGATGGATTGGTTGGATCTCCTTGCAGTCCAAGGGACTCTTCAAGAGTCTTCTCCAACACCACAGTTCAAAAAGATCAATTCTTTGGCACTTAGCTTTCTTTATAGTCCAACTCTCACATCCATACATGACCACTGGACTGGTCCCATCACTTCATGGGAAATAGATGGGGAAACAGTGGAAACAGTGTCAGACTTTATTTTTTGGGGCTCCAAAATCACTGCTGATGGTGACTGCAGCCATGAAATTAGAAGACGCTTACTCCTTGGAAGAAAAGTTATGTCCAACCTAGATAGCATTTTCAAAAGCAGAGACATTACTTTGCCGACTAAGGTCCGTCTAGTCAAGGCTATGGTTTTTCCTGTGGTCATGTATGGATGCTGTCTCTTATACACATCTCGCACCTTCCCCATAAGCAACTGACTGTATATCTACCTTTAAATACCTAGAGTGTTCTCAAATACAGCAATAATAATAAGTATTGTGGAGTGTAAGATGCCTGCTCCGACATCTACACCGTTTAGACTCCAGCCTGTTTAGACTCTAGGCTAAACAGCCTTGTTTATATTCATGTTCCAGCCTAGAGATGTGGATGTTATCACACCCATTTCCCATGTAAGAAAACTGAGTCACAGAGAAGTTAAATCAGCACAGAATCAAGATTTGAACTCAGCTCAGACTGTCTTCAAACTTGATATTATTTTCCTTCGTGGAGATCTTAGACCCTCCAGTGGGGAACAGCTTTCCTTTGGCTTTCAGATACAGGATTCACAAGCTTACGTCCTCTATTAAATCACAAACACTAGACATGGGAGTGACTTCTCACTCTTCTTTAATATGTGAATCAGAATGTCATCTGCATATCTGAGGTTATGGATATTTCTCTTGGCAATACCTAGTACAATGTAAATGCTAGGTAAATAAGTATAAACAAAATGCAAATGCTATGTGAATTCAAGTTTTGCTTTTTGGAAATTTCTGGAGCTTCTTTTTCAAATATTTTTGATCTGTATTTGCTTGAATCTGAGAATTCAGAACCTGTGGATATAGAGGGTAACTCTATTCAGGGTTTTCTCTGTGCCAGACAGTGTGCCAAGTGCTTGTGTGATATGTATCATTGAATCTTCACAACAACCCAGGAAGCTACCCAATGTCCTCCTCCTCATCCTTATCATCATCATCATCATCATCTGCCCTTTACAGAAGAGACAAGCTTAGAAAAATTTAGTAGCAGGCCCAATTTTACATAGGTAGTAAGTAATAAAGCTCACATTTTAATCCTGGCAACTAGCTCCCAAATCTGCACTCTTAAAGCCACAGTAGAAATCATTTGCTCTGTCTAGCCTGGAAGGTGGTTGTGAAAATGAAATAATCATGAACATCCTTTGTAAAAACAAACAAGCAAACCGCCCACAAGACCCCCACACCAAGGTAAAAGACTGGTAGGATGAACATATCTGCTCTCCTGCCATGAAACTCAGACCCTTTCAGATTCACTCCAATTTTATTCTAGCTGTCTAGGCTGGGATTTCAGAAGACTTTTTCTTAGCAGGGTGCTTTACCTGACTGAGCCCAGGGGCCCATGGATCCTCTAAAATTCTTTACAAAGTATTACATGCAGATTGACATGTACATTTTTCCGATGGTTGGTTACCCAAAATGTTTAGGAACTTCTGGGAAGAGGAACATTCTCACTAAATTCTGATTTAGTGAAGTTGGTTCAGGACAATAAGGGGCTGGGAGTTCAGGAGAGATTTTTAATTCTCCCTTGGAATGACCTGCTCACTAAATACTTCAGGTGGGCCTATAATGTATGAACCCAGAGGTCTAGCCACAGTGGGGCTCCTTTAAAAATTACTCCTATTTACTCAGTTTCAAAAAGCAAGTAGTTTCTTTTCTATATAACTTTGTACATTTAGGAGTTACATAACCCTGCGAGAAAAAGAGTCTAAACACATTAAACTCTGAACTATCTGAATCTTTCAAAATTCTGCACAGTCCGTACCACTGTATATTAGGATTGCTTTAGCAGATCAGCAATCACACACTCCCCTTTGTACTGGGTTTTCATGAGTTCTAGTTCACATAAACATTTCCCTGTACTGGCAGAGCCCATATACTTGTGATTTTAATAACCTGATAGAAGTCCACTCTATTTAACATATCTTGAAAAATTTTTTTTAATATCTTGAAAGTATTTAAATTTTAAACAGAAAAAAAGAGAAACCCTCAATTTTAGATTTGCAATTTCTCAATTTTCACTTTTAAAACACCCTGATATCATGGGCTTTGGAATACAACTAGCCTGTATTTAAATCCCATTTGTGACTCTTATAAACTGTGTGACTTTGAGCAAGTCACTTATTATCCGAGTCCCAGTTTCCTCATTGTAATATGGGGATAATGGCAATATCTCCCTCTTCAAATTGTTGCAAGATCAAGCTATATAATATGCTTAAAGTGCTTTGCAGAGTGGCTGGTACATGCTCAAAGCTTGGTAAGTGATAGCTATGGGCGTAATAGACAGAAAATAGAGAACAGGATCCACCTGGAGCATTTTCTTTAGGAGAGGTGAAGACATATTTTTCCAAGGTCATAACGAAAGGAAATCTGGGGAAATAAGAGATCAATTGGCCACATGTTGGTATAGATTTATTGGCCAATTCCAAGTTTGAGTGTCTGAAATAAACACTTTCAGTCCTAAAATAAGGATGGCAACTTGGGGCTGGTAAGCATGAATAAATATAGCCAGAGAATAAATATACCCTATGTGTCCCTGGCACAGTGCATCTGTTCAGCCCCACTGTTCCCCATCTCCCTGCAAAGCAAATCCTCCCAAGTCAAGGCAGCCCTCCACCATCAAGGAGTGTCTTCTGACTCTTCCCTGACCAAATGCTAGAATATGCAAGCTAGACAGAAGATCGCTAGACAGCAGTTCTCTCTTGCCCAACTCACTCATGTAACAGATCAGAAAATGGGAGGCTTGGGCAAGGGAAATGAATTTTCAAGGTTATGTAACTCCTGAAGGGCAAAACAGGTACAGAATTCAATCCCAAACCATAAGCCCAAGGGTCTTCCAGTCAGTCATTTGTGTTTCACTTTCATGGTATTTTATTTTACTGTGGACCTCCTATCCTAATATTTACTTAACTTTTAATTATCTCTCTTTTTGCTAAAAATATAAAAAGAAACTTTGTGTGTACTATTGATGGGAAAGACAGTATTACTTAAATAAAAGATAGTCATAAAACTTAATAATAGAACGATGATATTGAATTCCAGTTAAAAATACACTATATTCTATCAAAGGATTACAGCCTGAGGTAAACGCTCTTCTTTTATATATAAAGGAGATTTGCAGGAGTTCAAATGGAGCTGAACAAGGACCACCAAACTGATTCTATCAAATGAAAACTTCATCAAGCTTTTCTCTTTCAGAATGGAAAGAGTGTAAAGGGAATGACTACATTGGCTCGACACGAGGGCTGTGAATTTGGGAAATACTAGCCTGCTCCATTCTGCTTTACTTTACTTTCTTGTGTCCCCTTATACTATCCTTCACTGGTCACTCACTTGGGAATGGTCCCTGAAGGCCTTTTGTATTTTGAGATTTATCCTAAGCTCCAATAAAGTTGTCAACTTATTTGCTTCCTTTTACAATGGGAAGCCCTAGTCAAACCCTGCACACTTTAAGTTTTTAATGTGCTCATTTGCAGATAATCTTGGCTATGGGACAATCTTGAGTATACATATTATCTTATTCAATCTTCATCATTACCCTTTAAAGTGGCTTCTACTAAAATTCCCATTTTACAAATGGGAAAATTGAGGCACAGAGAAATTACTGAATTTGCCCAAGTCCTTATCTGATAACATAACTACATGATTCCTTAGTCTATGTTGTTTGTTGTTGTTCAGTCACTCAGTCATATCCAACTCTTTGTGACCCCATGGACTGCAGCATGTCAGGTTTCCCTGTCCTTCACCATCTTGCAGAACTTGCTCAAACTCATGTCCATCGAGTTAGTGATGCCATCCAACCATCTCATCCTCCGTTGTCCCCTTCTCCCTTGCCTTCAATCTTGCCCAGCATCAGGGTCTTTTCCATTGAGTTAACTGATAGCATCAGGTAGCCAAAGTATTGGAATTTCAGCTTCACCATCAGTCCTTCCAATAGATATTCAGAATTGATTTCCTTTAGGATTGACTGGTTGGATCTCCTTGCAGTCCAAGGGACTCTCAAGAGTCTTCTCCAACACCACAGTTCAAAAGCATCAATTCTTTGGTTCTCAGCCTTCTTTATGGTCCAACTCTCACACACATACATGACTACTGGAAAAACCATAGCTTTGACCAGACGGACTTTGCTGGCAAAGTAATGTCTCTGCTTTTTAATACTCTGTCTAGGTTTGTAATAGCTTTTCTTCCAAGCAGCAAGCATCTTTTAATTTCATGGCTGCAGTCCTGCAGTCAGCATCTACCAGTGATTCTGGAGCCCAAGGAAATAAACTCTGTCACTGTTTCATTTTTTCCCTATTTGCCATGAAGAGATGGGACCAGATGCCATGATCATTTTTTGAACGTTGAGTTTTAAGGCAGCTTTTTCACTTTCCCCTTTCACTTCCATTAAGAGGCTCTGTTGTTCCTCTTCGCTTTCTGCCATAAGGGTGGTGTCATCTGCATATCTGAGGTTATTAATATTTCTCCCGGCAATCTTGATTCCAGCATGTGCTTCATCCAGCCCAGCATTTTGCATAATGAACTCTGCATATAAATTAAATAAGCAGGGTGACAATATGCAGCCTTGACTTACTTCTTTCCCAATTTGGAACCAGTCTGTTGTTCCATGTCCAGTTCTAACTGTTGCTTCCTGACCTGCACACAGGTTTCTCAGGAGGCAGGTCAGGTGATCTGGCATTCCCGTCTCTTGAAGAATTTTCCAGTTTGTTGTGATCCACACAGTCAAAGGTTTTGGTTTAGTCAATGAAGCAGAAGTAGATGTTTTTCTGGAATTCTCTTACTTTTTCTATGACTGAACGATGTTGGCAATTTGATCTCTGCCTCCTCTGCCCTTTCTAAATCCAGCTTGTACATCTGTAAGTTCTTGGTTCACACAGTGTTGAAGCCTAGCTTGGAGGATTTTGAGCATTACTTTGCTAGCATGGGAAATGAGTGTAATCATGCAGTAGTTTGAACATTCTTTGGCATAACCTTTGTTTGGGATTGGAATGAAAACTGACCTTTACCAGTCCTGTGGCCACTGCTGAATTTTCCAAATTTATTGGCATACTGAGCGCAGGATACTTTTAACAGTATCCTCTTTTAGGATTTGAAATAGTTTGGCTGGAAGTCTGTCATCTCCACTAGCTTTGTTCGTAGTGATGCTTCCTAAGGCCCACTTGACTTCACACTCCAGGATGTTTGGCTCTAGATGAGTGATCATACCATCATGGTTATCCGGGTCATTAAGATCTTTTTTTGTGTGTAGTTCTTCTGTGTATCTTGCCACCTCTTCTTAATATCTTCTGCTTCTGTTAGGTCCACACCATTTCTGTCCTTTACTGGGACATGTTCTTTAGGATTTTTCAGCTTAACTTCTGTTCATTTAATTTGCTTCAAAAATATTTTTTTAATACTTTTTATGATCCCATAAATGAACTCAATATAGTACAGGTTAGCAAGGAAGGATATAATTTAGTCTTTGTCCTTAAGCTTTACTGTTATTCAATACTTTCAGCAAGTACTTGCTGGCCTATTTTCAAGCTGTAATCTTGTTGAAGAACCAAGACATATAGTCATTAAAACATGCATAAATAAATGTTGTGCTGTGCTTGGTTGCTCAGTCATGTCCTTCTCTTTGCGACCCCATGGATTGTAGCCCACCAGCCTCCTCTGTCCATGGGGATTCTCCAGACAAGAACAGTGGAGTGGGTTCCCACGCCCTCCTTCAGGGGATCTTCTCAACACAAGGACTGAACCCAGGTCTCCCTCATTGCAGGCAGATTCTTTACTGTCTGAGCCACCAGGGAACAAATACCAAAATATACAGAATAATTGTTATAAGAGTTATAGGCAGGTCAGGAAAGAGATATAGCATTGCAGTCTGGCATTATTGGGGAAAGTTTCTTGGAAGACAGGACTGTTGAAAGGAGGGAGGGCATTCCAGGCAAAAGGACACAGTGAACAAAGAGACAGACATGGCACCAAGCATCAGGGTGATAGGACCTTCCTTTTGTTAACATCTGATAAACTAACAACAGAACAAAGAAACAATCCAGCCACATGGCAGCAGGGGCTTATACTTATTAGCTATAAATTTCAGGAATCAACTTTAATAAATTCTCTGAGAAAATATTTTCTCCACTCTTAAGAGTGGCATTGGATCTAGGAGGAGGTTTCCCCAAGGATACTTTAGACTTCAGTTGTATTCCTGACAAAGGTCTGGATGCCCTAGAGTATCAACTCAGGGGCAGGAAGCATTCAGTCAGCCTGCACGCTGCAGAGGGAGGGGAAAAGCCTACTTATTAGGATTGTTCATCTCGAAGCCTCGAGGTACACTGGCAAGGCAAGAGCTAAGAAACAAGACTTGCTCCTTACAGTCAAGGGCCAAGTGCTGTCAATAACTTAGGGTGGGCTCATTATGGGCCTATTTCTGCTAATCCTCTACAGGCAACTGTTCTCCTCTTTTCAGGGACGATAGACGTCTGGGGAAGGTGATTCCTTTTTTTAGTCAGGGGTGAGGGCAAAGAGCCATCCATCTTTAATAAATCTCCAGGATCATGGCATTCTTCTTATTGTAGCTAGTGCAGAATTTGTAGGTCCCTGAAATGTGCAGCATCCATTCTGTCCCTTCCTGATTAAGGAATAACAATAAACTGTTTATTAGACATCCTATCTATCCTCTGTACTAAATGGTAAGTTTCTAGAATAGTCATCCATATATTCACTTACCAGTGCATTAATTCAATTAAAAACTGAATGTCTCCATTCTATGCACCTCCATTTTAGCATCTAGACCCTAGACTGCGTTCATTTTCTCTTGGGGTATAGCCCTCATCTCCATTTCCAGTCTCATCTTTCACTACCCTGTGTCTAAAACTCTAGGTCCCATCCGCAAGGACTCTGCTTCCTGGTCTGTGAGCTGGGCTTCTTCTTTCCCACCATAAGACTTTCACATATACTTATCATGACATTCTTAGTTCAAGCCTCACTTTGTCTTCCCCCTTGCCACTCTCAGACCAGGTCAGCTTCTTGAGTTACAGGCAACTGAATATCTTTTCCCTCACTAGCGTGTAAGCTTCGTGATGCAAAGATCTTGTCTGTTTTTGCTCCCCATCACCTAGCACAGTGCCTGGCCTATTGTAAGCATTACACATAAGTCTACTGTTTGAGAGAATGAATGCATGAACAAACATGGTCCCTTCTCCCAGAGAGCTATCACACCCTTGAAGGCAATGATGGCATTTCAAGGTCATAATACCCAGCACAAGGTCTGGCATACGAGCACTTAGTAAATGCCTGTTGAAATGAATGAAACTTCCATGTGCAAGCCACCACTATAAAGTACTATGGAAAACAAAACAACAACAAAACTTAAAATGACAGACCTATAAATACATGGTCCCAAACCTTAAGGAACTTTCAGCCAATGAGAGGAAAAGAGGGTAAGTACTCAAATAACCATAATGTATGGTGAAAAGAAATGGGTGGCTCAAAAGGAGTTGCAGACCAAAAGGCTCAGGAAATTCAGAGCCAAGAAAGATAACACGGGAGAAAGGGGTAGGAGAAGGGGGAGCTCAGAGCACAGGAAGATGAATGGAAAGGTTTTAGGGGAGAAGTGCCCCTCAGCTCGGTGATTGTTCTAGTTTTTATCGGTAACCATGTGTCCAGGGTTCTATTATGCAAGGCTCTTCCAGGTCTAACTTGAGTGAAGGGGGTACGCCCTACCACTATCCCACTTCTGAGGCTTTTCTTTATGAAGACTCAAAACAGGACAGACAATTTTAAAACCTACACAGACCAGGAAGCCAAGATAACCAAAAGATATAGGTTGGCTATAAAACTCTGGCCGGTTTTCAAAGCACATCCCCTGCCTGACAAGCAGAGGCAGCTGCTTCGCAACTACTGCCAGTCATTTTCAGGTGTGAAAAAGGGCTCTGTGTATTGATGTCATCCCATTTTTCCCCCAAGGGAAAAAAAAACAGAAATCCAAATTCTTAAGTGAAATCTTCCAATTTTCAAATATTAGCAACTAATTCTCTCTCTCTCTCTCTTTTTTTTTTTTTTTTTTGGTTCAAAAACACCCTTCAATCAGACACAACACACCCATGGATAGCATCCAGACTTCAGGTCTCATTCAGCCCATGCACAGCTGGTTTGCTACCTCTGGCCTAAACAGATGGGATTTATGAAAATTGAAACCACCGTTTTGCACCTACAAGATTAGTAAATGTTAAGAAATCTGTTCAAATCAAATGTTGCCAAGGAAGTGGAGTAACAGGAACACTCAGACACAGCTACTGGGAGTGCTGATTGGAACAGCCATTCTGGAAAATAAATGGTGTTATCTTGTAAAGATTAAGATATGCATATCCTATTACTTAGTAGTTCAACTGCTGGGCATATGCTCTAGGGAAATCATTGCAGACGTGCACAAAGAAACATACATAAGAATGTTGATAACCACATTGTTTATTCCATCAAGAAACCAAATGTCAATTACCAGAAGAATAAATAAGTTGTGCACACTCATGGAATAGACTGTAAAGAACAAAAGTGCTACCAATTATCATGGATCTCGTATTAGATTCGCATGACCTCCAAGGTCTTTCCCTCTCTAAACTGAAACATTCCTGGATATTATAACCTATTGCTAGTGGAACTTTTACTCATCCAGAAGCTATAAGCATCACATGCCTTGTACTCTGCTGGGTACTGGGAAAGCAGTAGTGAACCAAACAGATAATGTCCCTGCCCTCACAGTGTGGTTGGAGACAACAGTAAATAACTAAACAAGCAAATAGAGAATTGGTGAAAAAGCAGGGTGCCATGAGAATGCTCAATGGAGGAAGAACACTGTGCAGATACAGTGGGGAGGAATACAGAGAGTTAGGGACATCGTCCCTGTGCATGCTCAGTAGCTCAGTCATGTCTGACTCTTTGCAACCCTATGGATTATAGACCTCCAGGCTCCTCTGTCCATAGGGTTTTCCAGGCGAGAATACTGCAGTGGGTTGCCATTTCTTACTCCAGAGGATCTTTCCAACCCAGGGTTCGAACCCATGTCTCCTGCATCTCCTGCATTGCAGACAGATTCTTTACCACTGAACCATCTAAAAAGCCCTTGTCTTCTCCATAGAAAAGATATTAAAATCGAGACTTGAGAAGTTATACAGGACAAGAGAGCAAAGGGAACAGCATGCAAAGGCCCCAAGCTTGGAAAGAGCTTAGATGCTCAGATGTTCAGTATGGGAGGAACATGGAACAGTAACACTCGAAGGCTTGCTAGCAATGAGGAATAATCTGTGTTCAACCTTCTACTCAATTTTCAAGATGGTTGGCAAACCAGAATGATGTATGGAATCTAAATGACAGAACAAAACTAACTGGATTCAATCCACAGGCTCTTGCTGCATTAACACAAAATTCTATCAAACTACCCATTGGCTAGAAGGAAAAGAAAAGTAAGCTCCAATTTCTCCCTTCTACTCACACTGAGGCTTCAGATAATGTTAAGCTCAGACACTTAGAGGATCAGAATTCATTGCCTAAAACAGTTCCAGATATCGACAATAGACAAATTCACGGGTGATACTGATGCAAAAAAGGTATTATAAGCATTCAATAGTTACTTTTGCTTTTATCATGGTTTCTAAATCATATATTGTTGTATCTCTATGCCATTTCCATATATACATACATACACCAACACCCATGCATACCTATATACTACTGCTGCTGCTGCTAAGTCGCTTCAGTCGTGTCCGACTCTGTGCGACCCCATAGACGGCAGCCCACCAGGCTCTCCCGTCCCTGGGATTCTCCAGGCAAGAACACTGGAGTGGGTTGCCATTTCCTTCTCCAATGCATGAAAGTGAAAAGTGAAAGTGAAGTCGCTCAGTCGTGTCCGACTCTTAGCGACCCCATGGACTGCAGCCTACCAGGCTCCTCCGTCCACGGGATTTTCCAGGCAAGAGTACTGGAGTGGGTTGCCATTGCCTTCTCCGCTCATATGCCACAGTTTTACTTAAATTTTTTTATCTTCTATGTTAATTATAAACAGGGGAACAACAGGGAACCTTGCAACAGCCCACCAGGGGCCTCATAGTGCACACCACCAACTTTTAGGAATAGGCAGGCAGGGTTTTAATCTCAGTAGTTGCTTTTGCCAAAAGCCATCCATAACTAATTTTGCAGTCAGATTCCACAAGACCTATTCAGTTTGGCTAAATCTTATGGAACATCTCATTTCCTTTCAATTTTTCATTAGTCTGAATTAAAAATTTTTAAAAAGCTAACAAGCATGGCTTGCATTGATATTTCTAAATTAAAACACAGCAGCATTCTCATTCATTTTGTTGTTTACAGAAATGACTCCCACTTCCTTTTCTCCCTCAGTCTGAAACCCCTTTATATCCACAGCTAGTTTTGCAATGACCGCTCTGTGCTCTCATAGAGCATGACCCAATCCTGTTCCAAGCAAAAGATGTAGACAATAACTTCTTTCCTATCACATAAATCTAGGTGCACTGAGCATTTGCATCTTAAGCTCACATAGCTCCCATTTCAAAGAGAACTAGCATTCATTTCAAATGAACTAGCAATCAAGGAAGGGTGGGCAGCAAGGATGCAGAGTAGAAGTGTCCTGGAACTTTGGGCAAGTGAATTCTTTTGCAGTATCCACACCTGCATCAAGTGTCTATGAAATTTAAATGAAAAAAGATTATACACTTTTATGTGTAGTCCACCTATATGAGCTCACTGGATTCATAAAGTCTATTGTTTTCTGCTCTCAAGTTCTTTCTGAAATTGTGAGGTCAAATCTTTCTTGAGTTTCTGAACACTGCCTATTTTTTTTATCTTCTCCTGCCTCCCTGATCATGTCCAACCATTCGTTCATTCAACAGATATTTGCGAACACCTATTAAGTGCCAGGGACTGTGCTAAGCATGAGGGTTACCTTGGTGGGAGGGGTAAGTTATGGTTTGCAATCTTTCACCCCTGACCCACATCTCTGGAAGAGGGTTGCACATTCACTCAGAACAATGTAATTTGCTGTGCTTCCTGGAGGCTGCTTTCAGGTTGGCCATGTGTCAAGCCCTAGCCAAAGGAATGGGAGCAGGCGTGACACACACCACATTCAGGCAGAAGCTTTCAGAAGTATCACCAGTTTCTGCAGACCTCTTGCACATCCTAATAACAGCATGTCCCAGATAAAGACCGTTCTCTCCACTGAATCCTGGAATGAGAAAGTACACAGAGCAGATGGCTGCCTGGAACACAGCCACTGTTGACCTACAGTAGAACATGAGTATTACAAGGGTAAAAAGGAAGTGTTTGTTGCTGAAAAACACTGAGATTATGGGGTAGTTTGCTACTGTCGCAAACTAAACTAATGACCTTATTAATGCAACAAAACCAGATTTGATCATTGGTCTTATAGATCTAATAGTCTAGGCAGAGAAGTCAGAAAACAAGCATCTCTTTATTCTACCCCAACTCCTCTTCCTCATTTAATAAAAGGTGATGTGAGTCCTCTATCCTGGCCACATTATCTCCTTTGACAACTTACCTATTCCTACTTTTCATAGTTTCACATCTCTTCAAGTGACACTCCAATGCCAGGTCCATACTCCCAGGAGACAGCTGGATATCATGCCTGCAGGATACTTTTGTATACTCAGAATGACTAGAACCAAATATACCTATTATTTGTCAGTTTCTGTGGGTCAGGAATTCAGGTAGGGCTTAGCTGAGTGGTTCTTCTCTGGTATATCTTGATAGTGCTGAAACAGTAAATGAGGGGCTGCACCTCTGTTCCAGTATATCTCTCTGAGTGTGGTCTTAGGGTCTCTTTATGATCTGTGCATAGCGACAAGTTTGGGCTTTCTTAGAGTATGGCAACCTCTGGACAGTCAGGCTCTTTACATGGTGACTGAAGATGTCAAGGGTGAAATCATTCCAAGACAGCATGGCAGAAGTTGGGTCACTTTTTATGATTGCCCATGAGAAGTTATATGTGTCACTTCTACCATACTCTTTTGGTTCCAACTGAATGATAAGCCCACTCCAAATCAAGAGTAGGGGAATCAGGCTTTATTTTGATGTGGTTGGATAGAAAATACTGTTGTGATCATCTTAGGAAAATACATTTTGCCCCACCAACCCTCAGATCCTCTTCCCAACCTTTCCGAAACTGTAAGAAATCTGCCATTTTACTTTTACAGTTGTCCTCTGCTTTCTGCTCTAACAACACTATCTTCATGATCAGGCTCAGATAAGTTTCAATATGAGTAAATAGAGATGTTACTCCAGTGTCTCTTCGTTGTCTTCACTCTATCCAGTCTCTCTTCCTAAAACACAGCCCTGATCATGTAACACATCTGTAGAGTGGATGACACATAGTTGGTGCTTGTTAAACATTGGGTTTTCCTTAAAATTTTTAGGTATGAAAAGCCCTTGGTCTGACATTGAAAGCCTTCCGTAATATTCATTAATCTTTTCAACAATATTTATTGAGCATTCACTCTGCCAGACACTGCTCTAGGAGTTGAGGATAAAATGGAGACCAAGAATATGTTCCTCGCCTTCATGGGGTTTCTATGTAGTGGAAGAAAGGGGTAAAAATTCATTTAAAAATTTTAATGTTTTGAAGATTTATCTGTTTACCAGATAGATGCAGTCATAATCTTTCCTAGGTGGAATGGCATTAATATAATATTAATATGACAACATTTTGTCATATTTGACACAACAAATTGAATTTTCAGACACTTGACCTTTTGAAATACCTACTCTCAATAATCTAGATTCTGTATTTATTCCCCTTTTGTGTCCAGAAAGTTTCCATTTCTACATTTTAGTTTATGTTGGTCTCTTTGTCTGGCATTCTTCTTGTTCCTCCCCAATCTTCAAATTTTATCTCAAATTCTATACACTATAAGAAATGTCTTATTCTGCTCTCCATTTGTGTGAACTCTTCTCCTTCACACCTCCACAGCATACTGTATACATCTCCCTCAGGCCACTTTCACCTATTACTTTGTATGTTAGACACAAGTACTTAAGTGTCTTCGGTTCAGTTCAGTTGCTCAGTCATGTCCGACTCTTTGCGACCCCATGAATTGCAGCATGCCAGGATTCCCTGTCCATCTAACACTTAAGTATTCTAGCAGAGAGTCTTCCCTCCCCTGCTAGAATAATGAGCAGCTGAATTCAAGGACTATGTCCTACTCATCTTTAATGATCTTTGTTACCTATACTTAATGATAGACATTCAATATTTATCTAAGTAATGGATAGTCTAGGAACAAACGAGAAAATACTGATCTATTGGTATATTAGGAGTATTGCAGAGTTATTTGGTTATAAATTCTCAGAAATCCAACTCAAATTGGCTTAAGCAAAAAATGAAAGCATTGGCTGATCTAATTAAGTCCATGAATTGTCACTATGCTGCTTTGTTCTCCAGCAGGATCTCAAGTTGCCCACCAGGCTTATAGTCTGTGAGCTTACAACTCCCTAAGAAAGAGAATAACCCTTTGCTAAGTTCCAGGAGTGAGTGTCATTGACTCAGCTGAGGTCACATGCACAACCCTGGAGACATCACTGTGGCCCAGGGATGTGATCCTCTGCACCACCCATCCTAGGAAAGTTGGAGGACTGCCAAGGCTCTGGAGAGGAGGAGGGATGAACTGTCAAGTAGAGCTGTGAGAAAAACAGTCTGATGGAAAACTGAAGAGTGGACTGATGACAATGACTGATGAAAGAGAGGAGTCAGAAATGACACCTGAACTGGGACCTTAATTCTCTCTTTGCAGGCAAGATCAGCAAAAGCAGAGGAGGAGGACGCATCCTGTGAGGCCTAACCTGAAAGCCATGGGCAACAGTTGGACAGAACTTGTCATCAGGATCACGCAACAGTGAGGGAATCGTGGATCAACAATAGAACAGGAATTAGGACACTCAAGTGATCTCCCTGGCTCTGCCCTGACTCTCTGCATGATCTTAGGCAAATCACTTAACCTTTCTGGACCTCAGTTTCCTCATTTCTAAAATAAGCCAGGACGACTGCGTGGTCACTGACTTCCTTTTCCGTTCTGACATTCTGCACTGTTATTTCTGGAGATGAGAAGAGCTCATCCTTCCTCATAATAGCTCTGGAATTCACTTCTCCCTGCCTCGTGGCCCAGGTCTTCACAGAGTCACAAAGTATGAATTCTGTTCCACATTTCTGTCATAATTATGAGTAGATCTCATTAGCCTGAATCCACAGCTCTGTCTCTTCAACACACTTTAACAGCACAAGAAGAAACACCACATTCATTAGGCCAGACTCAGTCATACTGTGCTCTTGCTCCCTGAGAACTGCTTTCTAGATGCTTCAGAGACAGAACAGCACTGGGGAAGATAAATCAATCTGTCTGTCTGTCTGTCTGTCTGTCTCTCTCTCTCTCTCTCTCTCTCTCACACAGACACCTCCTTTTTTTTTTTTTTTTTCTCCCAAAGGCTGAAGTTCTACCTATTTCAGGCAACTCTAGCAAATTCCAGATGAGTCATTTTCCAAAATCTCTCTTGTCAGTACTACCTCTTAGTACATAGTGTCAACTTCCTATGTACAGAAAATAAAAATAAAACACAATAAAATAAGAAGACCTGAAATTGATGGGCTTTGGCTGGCTTCTGAAAAACGACTCCGTTTCATTTATGATGGTTACTAGGAATTGTTTTCAAAGTCCTGTGCCCCTCTACTACAAAGATGTCTTGAGGCTGAGGGCAGAGGAGGAGAGACTCTGACTGGCTCTGAATACTGAGGGCCTTGGTCAGAACACCAATTCACATTTGTGTTTTCACTCCTAAGGGCTGTGCTGTGTGCAGAGTCGCTCAGTCATGTCCAACTCTTTGCGACCCCTGTCATCCACCAGGCTCCTCTGTCCATAGAGATTCTCCAGGCAAGAATAACAGAGTGGGTTGCCATGCCCTTCTCCAGGGGATCTTCCCAACCCAGGGATCGAACCCAGGTCTCCTGCATTGCAAGTGGATTTTTTTTTACCAGCTGAGCTACCAGGAAAGCCCAAGGGCTACAATGTCTATTATTATACCCATTTCTCACAACAACTCTGTGGGTACATACTACCATTATGTCATTTTATAGACACAGCAACTGAGGCTTAGATAAAGGAAATGACTTTTTATGTCTCCTCAGGCTTTTACTTCAGTGACTTTTCTCAAGAATAACAAATAGGGTTATCTTCATATGTCATGTTTAGTCTATTGAGGGTGGCTAACCAGATACCTGGGCTTCGCTGGTAGCTCAGCTAGTAAAGAATCCACCCGCAATGCAGGAGAACTTGGTTCAATTCCTGGGTAAGGAAGATCCCTTGGAGAAGGGATAGGCTACCCACTCCAGTATTCTTGGGCTTCCCTGGTGGCTCAGATGGTAAAGAATCCACCTGAAATGCAGGAGACCATTTGATCCCTGGGTTGGGAAGATCCCCTGGAGAAGGGTATGGCATCCACTCCAGTATTCTGGCCTGAAGAATTCCCATGGACAGAGGTGCCTGGTGGGCTAGACTCCATGGGGGTCACAAAGAGTTGGACCCAATTAAGCCACTAAGCACAGCGTAGTACAACCAGATATTTATCACTGGAAAGGATTCTAAAGTTATGCCTGGGGTTGTGATTGATGAACAATGTCCAGCGTGGCATGGATAAGACATTGGGAGCAAATGTGCCAGCTGTTTACCATCTTATACTATATCATGGTATCTATCAGTCAGTCAGTTCAGTCGCTCAGTCATGTCTGACTCTTTACGACCCCATGAATCGCAGCATGCCAGGCCTCCCTGTCCATCACCAACTCCTGGAGTTCACTCAGACTCACGTCCATCAAGTCAGTGATGCCATCCAACCATCTCATCCTTTGTCGTCTCCTTCTCCTCCTGCCCCCAATCCCTCCTAGCATCACAGTCTTTTCCAATGAGTTATCTATACTCACACCTTATCCCTGTGTTTCAGCAATCAATAAGACAGATCACTATATTTCAGAAGTATGTCTTCTCATTGCAAGTAAGCTCAAATAGACTTAAGCCAAAAAGGTCATTTTATTAAAAGAACATGGAGATGTATCTTAGAACCAAATGAATGGAAATGCTGACAGCCTCTCCATGAGCTGAAACCAAGAACTGAACTGTCAGCAGGAACCCAGGCAGACTTTCCCTGTTCTTTTCTTTTCCTTTGTCTGATTCTCCATCTCTGACCCTTTCTAGTTCACCTCCAGCCCCACCTCTTCTTCTCCTTCCCTCCCTCCTTCCTTCTCTCTCCCTCAATATTTCTCTATCCTCCTAGAATCACATGTTTATTTGTATCTGCATCTCTCAAGCATCTGCTTCGTTCTTCTTTCCCTATGGATCAGTTTTCTCTTTCTTCAGACACATATGACAAGATCAAGAACAGCACTTTCCAATAGAAATACAATGTTCATCACAAATGTAATTTAAAAAATTTTAGCAGATATATTAAAAATAAGTTTAAAAGGTAAAATCATTTTTACATATACGTTTCATCAATACATTCAAAATACAATTTAACTTGATCAACATAAAAGTTTTTAACAAGATAAACTTTTTCCTCATATCAAGTCTTTGAATTCTAAGGTGTAGTTAATTTACACTTAGACAGTATCTCGATTTGGACCGGCCACTTTCAAATGATCATTGCTTAGTGGCAGAAACTAGACAGCACAGTCCTAGAGTTTCTTATCTTTGATTCTAGCAAACAGCCAGGAATGGATGGCATCTCTGTATCTTCACTTTAACCCTTTAGGATAGAGAAACTGGCCCACATTGACTTGGGTGTTCATATCTCATCCTGTCAGCCTTGGCCAGGAAGACAAGGATCACATCCTATAAGCATGGAGGCCAAAGGAGAAGGCAGTTCTCAGAGAAGAGGAGGGCTAGCCTGGGTCTCAGGGATATATAATGCAACATTTATAGAGGACTTGTTAGGAAGTAACATCTAGCATCACCTGAGTTCTCTAGAAAATTCCAAAATTTCTCAGTAATCTTGCATTTGTGAGATATAAGATTAAGATGCTCCCCAAGGCAAGAAAAACCCAAAAAGAAAAATGTGCTGCCACCTGGGGGAGATAAGTCAAGGTGCATCCCTAATTCAAGAATGATGGCTAACAAACACATGAAAAGATGCTCAACATCACTCATTATCAGAGAAATGCAAATCAAAACCACAATGAGGTACCATTTCACGCCAGTCAGAACGGCTGCTATCCAAAAGTCTACAAGCAATAAATGCTGGAGAGGGTGTGGAGAAAAGGGAACCCTCTCACACTGTTCTTGGGAATGCAGACTA
Source organism: Cephalophus harveyi (assembly GCA_006410635.1). NCBI lineage: Eukaryota > Metazoa > Chordata > Mammalia > Artiodactyla > Bovidae > Cephalophus > Cephalophus harveyi. The sequence continues at coordinate 58,556 of SJYT01033737.1, forward strand.
GTACAGCCACTATAGAGAACAGTGTGGGGATTCCTTAAAAAACTGGAAATAGAACTGCCATATGACCCAACAATCCCACTGCTAGGCATACACACCAAGGAAACCAGAATTGAAAGAGACACATGTACCCCAGTATTCATCGCAGCACTGTTTATAATAGCCAGGATATGGAAGCAACCTAGATGTCTGTCCATTAGCAGACAAATGGATAAGAAAGCTGTGGTACTCAGCTATTAAAAAGAATACATTTGAATCAGTTCTAATGAGGTGGATGAAACTGGAGCCTATTACATAGAGTGAAGTAAGCCAGAAAGAAAAACACCAATACAGTATACTAACGCATATACATGGAATTTAGAAAGATGATAACGATAACCCTGTATGCGGGACAGCAAAACAGACACAGATGTATATAACAGTCTTTTGGACTCCATGGGAGAGGGCGAGGATGGGATGATTTGGGAGAATGGCATTGAAACGTGTATAATATCATATGTGAAACGAATCGCCAGTCCAGGTTCAATGCATGAGACAGGATGGTTGGGGCTGGTGCACTGGCATGACCCAGAGGGATGGGATGGGGAGGGAGGTGAGAGGGGGGTTCAGGAGGGGGAACACGGGTACACCCATGGCAGATTCATGTTGATGTATGGCAAAATCAATACAATATTGTAAAGTAATTAGACTCCAACTAAAATAAATAAATTTATATTTTAAAAACTCACTCAGAGCTGCCCAGAGAGAAGACACTACCATGCAGAATAGGTGTTAGCCACTCATTCGTGTCTGACTTTTTGAGACCCCAGGGACTGCAGCCTGCCAGGCTCCTCTGTCCACAGGATTTCCCAGACAAGAATACTGGAGTGGATAGCCATTTTCTTCTCCAGGGGATCTTCCCTGGGATTGAACCTGGGTCTCCTGCATTGCAGGCAGATTCTTTACTGTCTGAGCCGCCAGGGAAGCCTCATGATAATAAACTCAGACTGCTGGATCAGAAGTCAGAGGCAGAGGCTGGGAAACATACATTATTATGACCACTTCCTTAGGGTCAGGATTCATCTTCAAGAACAAAATTAATCCAGAAAGGACAATCCCATGCAGCTTGGGAATTTTCCCTGGCCCTCTGCCTGGCACCCCCTGCCAGGCCTCTGGATCATGCCATTTGCCAACATCAAGAGTCCCCTTTATATAGACGCCTCTCAGTTATACCATTTTTGTGGGAACATCCAGTAATCTCTGATTTTGTTTATGGAAGCTCTTTAATATGAAGAAGGCTTAAGTCCTTAATGAGAGCAGAGGAAACAGCTGTTCTTTCTCTCTTCAGGACACCCAGGCCTCTGAAGGAGGCCCTTAATCAGCTATGAACATTTTATGAGGTGACTGTGTCAACTGTCTGTCACGGTGCCCCAGCCAAATGTGTTCACATGGCCTCCAGGTAATAACAGTGACAGAGAAAGATGGCCAACACTGCACATGATAGCTACTCTGGGAACAGCAAATGATGGGGAGGTGGTCAAGTGAGTTTCCCTGAAGCCAAGCCACACTATCAGTGCTTCTCAAAGTGTGCTCTAAGGATGACAGCTTTCTGCTGCTTTACTACTTTCTAAAGCTTCACACTGCTCTTAGGATAAAATCCAAATTCACAATCATGGCCTACAAGGTGTTATATGATCTGGCTCCTGCCTGACTCTCTGACCTCATCTTATAGTTCATTAGTCCAATATTGGTCCCCTTTTTGTTCCTTGAACATGGTAATCCCACAGAACCTTTACCTAGAATCTCCTTTCCCAGTTCTGTACATAGCTGGTTCATTCTCATGCTTCAAGAATCAACTCCTATGTCAGTCCTTCACAGAGGCCTCCTCTGACCCCTAAGCATAAAGTAACCTGTTACCCTCCCTGCAGGCCATTCTTCAACCCACTGTCTACTTCATAGTATTTTTTCCAATTTGGAATGGTCTTATTTATTCACCTCTATCTTCTCTGATAAAGATTACACTGAGATGTTTAGCTCCTTACAGGTAAGAACATATCTATCTTATTAACTGCTGAACCCCAGGATCCATGACAGTGACTGGAACATAGTAGGATCTCAAGAAATATATGTTGAGCAAATGAATAAACAATCTTGTGTCCTCCAGACTCTCTAAATCACATCCTCTAAAAGCAGTGCCTGGAATCAGCATTTTCCACATGTACCTCAGATGATTTGTACATACCCTGGAGTTAGAAAAAAATTGCATTACTCTTACCCACCTAGTTAACAGCTCACCTTTCCCACTTTTCCTCAACCTGAAGGCTCTATCTTGCCTGGAACTCTGAGGCACATTAGAATTTAAGACTCTTCAAGGTTTGTGGCTCAGTTTGATCTTCCTGTGACTATTCATTGAACAATGATACATTAGGGGTGTGGGCTAACAAGCTTGATTCAAACAAGAGCCAGGCAGGTCTTCTTCACTGCTTATCCCCACACTTAGCAGAGTCTGACATACACAGTGAAGTGAAAGTTGCTCAGCGGTGTCTGACTCTTTGCGAACCCATGGACGATACAGTCCATGGAATTCTCCAGGCCAGGATACTGGAGTGGGTAGCTATACACTTCCCCAAGAAATCTTCCCAACCCAGGGATTAAACCCAGGTCTCCCACATTGGAGGCGGACACAGGGCCTACAGTAAATATTCAATAATAAATATCAGCCAGTAAACAAAGTGATGAGCACTAACATGAGTTCCAGGCAATGTGCTAGACACCAAACATATAAAGTTGGTATATGAGGAAATTGAGAGATTTCCATGTTCACAGATTTGCATATAATTACAAGGTGCTCAAAGTCTAGAGCAAAGGCAAAAAAAAAAAAGAACATCTATAATTATATGTTATATCTACAAGGTGCTGTGGGCTTCATAGTGAAGATAAATTTTGAGCTATACAATGTTTTATTTCTTCAGCATTCCCTGGATAACCTCTCATATAGATTAAATGTAGATAAAATATTTTAGTTTTCTTGAGATATGGTTCAGTTCAGTTCAGTTCAGTCGCTCAGTCGTGTCCAACTCTCTGTGACCCCGTGAATCACAGCATGCCAGGCCTCCCTGTCCATCACCAACTTCTGGAGTTCACTGAGACTCATGTCCATCGAGTCCGTGATGCCATCCAGCTATCTCATCCTCTGTCGTCCCCTTCTCCTCCTGCCCACAATCCCTCCCAGCATCAGAGTCTTTTCCAATGAGTCAACTCTTCGCATGAGGTGGCCAAAGTACTGGAGTTTCAGTTTTAGCATCATTCCTTCCAAAGAAATGCCAGGGCTGATCTCCTTCAGAATGGACTAGTTGGATCTCCTTGCAGTCCAAGGGACTCTCAAGAGTCTTCTCCAACACCACAGTTCAAAAGCATCAATTCTTTGGCGCTCAGCCTTCTTCACAGTCCAACTCTCACATCCATACAAGACCACAGGAAAAACCATAGCCTTGACTAGACAGACCTTAGTCGGCAAAGTAACGTCTCCGCTTTTGAATATGCTATCTAGGTTGGTCATAACTTTTCTTCCAAGAAGTAAGCGTCTTTTAATTTCATGGCTGCAATCACCATCTGCAGTGATTTTGGAGCCCCAAAAAATAAAGTCTGACACTGTTTCCACTGTTTCCCCATCTATTTCCCATGAAGTGATGGGAACAGATGCCATGATCTTCATTTTAGTAATTTGTTTCATGGCTCCATCATTTTCCTAACTGTACAAAATTAAGTGAACCTCTCAAAGCCTCAATTTCATCATGTACCAACTCCATAGGGCTAAGGTGAGAATTAGGATAAATCAATACACATGAAAAGTTTAACCCAGTACTTGAGATATAGTAAGCACTCAAAATATATCAGCTAGTATTATCATGTAGTTTTAACTCCCTCTAAACCTCACATCCAGGCTTCTACTTCATGCACGTGGAAGAAAAATATGTTTTGAGAAATTCATTTACCAACAGCTAAAGCAAAAGAAAAGACAAGTCCCAGCCTTTGCCCAAGTTAGTACAAATCCAAGGTTATCAGAATCTGAAATTAATTGACTTTCTTCTCCTTGTGACATTGTATTTTAGAATGAAAGTCTTTCTCCCTAGATGGGAGAGGAATTTGTTACATCACGCAGAATGGTATCCCCATGGCTTGCTGAAGCTTCTGCAAAGAAAAATTTTATTATAATAAAACCACATGCACAAACGAAAATCTTCTGTTATGTGAAACTTTGATGTCAGTTAAAAAACAAAAAAGAACTCTTATGTAGGTAGATTATTGTCCATGCCTTTGATAGGCTTTGAACCTCACAGAATGTAGGGCAATGAATTTGTTAATATCTTTCCAGTAGCCAGTAAATTCCTGGAAAATAGCATCTGGGCTTTGTGGCTACAGAAACCACATATCCTGGTTTACTAGGGATAGTTTCAGTTTATACCCACCATTACTATTTAATTAATGACCCAGCAATCCCACTGCTGGGCATACACACCAAGGAAACCAGAATTGAAAGAGACACGTGTACCTCAGTGTTCATCACAGCACTGTTTATAATAGCCAGAACATGGAAACAACCTAGATGTCCATCGGCAGATGAATGGATAAGAAAGCTGTGGTACATTTACACAATGGAGTATTACTCAGCCATTAAAAAGAATACGTTTGAATCAGTTCTAATGAGGTGGATGAAACTGGAGCCTATTATACAGAGAGAAGTAAGCCAGAAAGAAAAACACCAATACAGTATACTAACACATATATATGGAATTTAGAAAGATGGTAATGATAAACCTGTATGCGAGACAGCAAAAGAGACACAGATGTAAAGAACAGACTTTTGGACTCTGTGGGAGAGGGAGAGGGTGGGATGATTTGGGAGAATGGCATTGAAACATGTATACTATCATAACAGTATACTAACACATATATATGGAATTTAGAAAGATGGTAATGATAAACCTGTATGCGAGACAGCAAAAGAGACACAGATGTAAAGAACAGACTTTTGGACTCTGTGGGAGAGGGAGAGGGTGGGATGATTTGGGAGAATGGCATTGAAACATGCATACTATCATGTAAGAAATGAATCGCTAGTCTAGGTTCAGTACAGGATACAGGATGCTTGGGGCTGGTGCACTGGGATGACCCAGAGAGATGATATGGGGAGGAAGGTGGGAGGGGGGTTCAGGATTGGGAATTCATGTACACCTGTGGTGGATTCATGTCAATGTATGGCAAAACCTATACAGTATTGTAAAGTAAAAAAATAAATAAAAATTACCAGCAAAAAAATAAAATAAAATAATTAACTCCAATACTTTGGCCACCTGCTGTGAAGAACTGACTCATTTGAAAAGACCCTGATGCTGGGAAAGATTGAGGGCAGGAGGAGAAGGGGACAACAGAGGATGAGATGGTTGGACAGCATCACCGACCCAGTGGACATGGGTTTGGGTGAACTCCAGGAGTTGGTGATGGCCTGGCGTGCTGCGATTCATGGAGTCACAAAGAGTTGGACACAACTGAGCGAATGAACTAAACTGAATAATAGATCTTTTCTGCCCTCTCAAAATTGTTTCAGTTTGGGTGACAATTATATGGTCACCCCAGTCATGGTTCTTCTTGACACCCTAGTGGAGAACCTACTGCCTAATGTGGAGGAATAATGATGAAAAACCTGCACATGCAAAGCCCTTGCTATGTGCTGGGCACTATGCTGATCACTCACTATGCATTCTTTCATTCACTACCCCTAGCTGGGTTCAGATAAGACTTTCAAAAGACTTGGTCATGGGAAAGATGACAGTGCACTTCCTCAACTATATTCAACATAAAAATAACTACACGTGGCAAAACAAAATTGAAAAGCCTGCATGCATTTTGAAATTAAAATAGCTTCTTTCTTGATGTGTCATTGCAAAATTCAGAATTCATTAATCAAAGCTGAACTTTTCACATTTCTTTTCCTTCTTCTCTGGTACCTTGAGAACATATTCAGTCTGCCTGTGCTCACATATCTAGACCTGTGCACAATAACCCAGCAAGGTAGGGGTCCTTGCACCCACTTTGTAAATAAAACATCTGAAATTTGGATAGATCACCCCACTGTCCCACCCTACTTCCTTGATTTTAACATCTCTGGAATAAAGATAATCTCATGATGGATGTATATTTTTAATGTAGTACATTTTCTGTGACCCATCTTTATTACCTTAATGATGTTTCTTATTAGGCTCCAGGATATATAATGAATAGGAGAGCTGACATTCAAGTCTGTTCCACCTGATTCCTAACCCTAACCACTGTGCAACACTGCACTTAATGATTATTTAATATCATTATAAGTGAAGAGAAAAATTATTAATAACACTTAACTGATAATGTATGGTAGTCCCAAAAGTAAAAGAATCCCCACTTCCACAGTTTCCAGGCTTTCAACTCCTCCTTTCTAATATTCTGTGTAACTAGAGGGGGTGGGAATGGGGAGATAAAAATAGAGAGTGAGAAGGTAATAATTAAAGGGTGAGGAGAGGTGTCTAGAAAAAACAAGGCATGAGAGCAATGGTTCCCAAATCAGGCTTTTTGATTTCACATTGTTCAGGGAACAGACACTGCAAACTGTCGGTAGATTAAGTCCTGCTTGACTTTGACCCTAATTAATTATTCTGTGCCTCAGTTTCACCATCTGTGAAATGGACATGAAAAGTGTTATTGTTGTGAGCATCAAGGAATTATTACAGGTAAAGCACTTAGAACAGGGCCTGGCACAGTATAAGTCCTCAAAAAGTATCATCTATTCTTCTTAGTCATCTCCTCAGTCTCATTTGGGGCCACTTCTCCAACACACACACACACACACACACACACACACACACTCCCTAGCCATGTTGGTTTTTTTCCAGTTATTCCAACAAGCCAAGTTCTTTGACTTCTTTACAGTCTTCACACATACTGTCCCTTCTTCCTGGATGTTCTTCCTCTCCACTTTGAAGAGTCAATTCATGCTAATGCTATGAGCCTTAATAAATTATCACCTTCTCAAAGAAGTCTCTCCTAACTTCTTCAAACAANCTTTGACTTCTTTACAGTCTTCACACATACTGTCCCTTCTTCCTGGATGTTCTTCCTCTCCACTTTGAAGAGTCAATTCATGCTAATGCTATGAGCCTTAATAAATTATCACCTTCTCAAAGAAGTCTCTCCTAACTTCTTCAAACAACAGTCTCTCTCTGTCTCTTTTATATTTCTCTGCTTATTTCCTTCAGAGCCCTCACTGGAATCTAAAATGGTCATATTTATTCATCTGTTTCATTATATACTTATTTCCTGCCACTTCCCTTCACAGGGATGTGTCCTGTCTCACCAGTGTTGTGTCCTTGCACCTAGCACAGCTTCTGGCATGATGGATGCTCAGTAAAGATTTGTGGAATTTCATTTCCCAAACTCAATAAATGAAAACTTCAGATTCTAAATCCAGGCCAGGATACAGCCAGAGGCTCCATGTGCAAAGGGAAATGGTTTGTTGTGCAAATAGATCTCTCTCCCAGAGGAACTTTGGTCACCATCAAGAGCTCTGAGCCTATGATTTGGCATTCCATTCCCAGCACCCCTTCCCATTTATCTCTTGTCATCCATACCTATCTATTAAGAGTTAGATTGTCCCGTTCATGCATTTGATGAGTTGTGTCCATTTGTGACATCCTAAGGAGAAGCAGGAGTCTTCCAACGTACATGTGATCAGTAAGCAATCAAAGTTGACTCAAAAAACTCTCATTACTTGTGCTGTTTGGGGAGCAACAGTTTTATTGAAAACTTTACCACATGGCTTCCTAAATAAAACATTTTCAAACCAATGCCCATGGAATTTGGAGAGCTCAGAATTAGGTTAGGGATTTTCCTGTCCTTGACAGAGACAAAGGGGTTATCAACTTTCTTGTACGTAAGGGTTACCTACAGATCTGTTTAAAATGCATGTCTCGGTAAGAACCGGCTGCGGGAGGCGCGGGCTGCAAAGACTCGACCGGAACGCCCGCCCCGCGCGCGTCCAGCATCTGCCACTAACAAGTT
>SJYT01033743.1:4943-21923 GCA_006410635.1 Cephalophus harveyi
TTATAGAAGAAGGTAATTAGAGTTCTATGATGTATAATTTGTAATTACTTGTTTTAACTTTTGTGATTAAGGCTGATATTTTAGAAGAGAATTTACAAACTAAGATTGAAAAACAAACTTACCAAGAAGCAAGAGAATTTCAAGGTAAAAAGATTTTGTCTTTTGTAAGAAAAAGATGTTAATGATTTTGTGTTCCCATGTTATAAGTAAATGAAGTGAGAACATTACTAAGTATGGAAATAACTTTTTAGACAGTCATGAGATAATATATAAATATACTGACCAATGTGTAAAGATTAATTTGGTGAGTTAACATACTGCTCAGTCTATCTTAACTAAACTTGTGTAAAAGGAAAGTGATAGCTTTGTCTCAAACAAATAACAGTATTTGGCATTATGAATTCTTAACATAATATTATACCCCAAATCCATCAGAGTATAGCAGGAAAAAACATATGCCTTGTGTTATAAATAATTAATGTTTTAGCTGGGTTTGGGGGTGTTCAATATATATTTTATAAAACATCAGTTTATTCTTTTTTCCCAACATACATAGCTTTTATTATTACCCATCCATATCTTATTGCATTGGTTGAAACTTCCAAAGTAATTTTTTTTAAACAGTTGTGATGCAAGGAGATCAAACCAGCCAGTCCTTAAGGAAATCAGTCCTGAATATTCATTGGAAGGACTGATGCTGAAGCTGAAACCAATACTTTGGCCACCAGATACGAAGAACTGACTCATTGGAAAAGACCCTGATGCTGGAAAAGATTGAAGGCAGAAGGAGAAGGGGACAACAGAGGATGGGATGGTTGGATGGCATCACCAACTTGATGGACTTGAATTTGAGCACGCTCCAGGAGTTGGTGATGGATAGGGCAGCCTGGTGTGCTGCAGTCCATGGGGTTGCAAAGAGTTGGACACAGCTGAGCGACTGAACTGAGAGTATGGAAGTATCGCTCTTCTTTTGTGCTTTGAAATGAGAGTGTTTCTATGGTTTCACCTATGATGATTAGTTACCTGAGATAAATATTTTGATTATGGTCAAGATGTTTTCTTTTGTTCAGAGTTTATCATGAGTTTTTAACCAGTAGTAGAACTCAATTAATTGACACATTTTTTCATTGTGATAAAAGATACATAAAATTTGTCATTTTAATCATCTTTAAAGTATAAAATTCAATAGCATCAACTGCATTCACAGTGTTGTGCAGTCATCACTACATCTATATCCACAACTTTTATCACCCTGAAAAGAAACATGTTAGGCAGTAACTCCCACTCCTGCCTCCATCCCACCCCTGGTAACCTCTCACTTTCTTTCACTTACTTACTTTCTTTCACTTACTCACTTATTTTCTGTGGGTTTGGCTATTATGTTTCATGTAAGTGAAATTATATATTTGTCCTTTTGCACCTGGCCTGTTTCACTTAGCATAATATTTTCAAGGTTCACTACAATTTAGCATATGTCAGAATTTTGTTTCTTTTTATCAACCGTGGTGTTGGAGAAGACTCTTGAGTGTTCCTTGGACTGCAAGGAGATCCAACCACTCCATCCCGTCCTAAAGGAGATCAGTCCTGGGTGTTCATTGGAAGGACTGATGCTGAAGCTGAAACTCCAATACTTTGGCCACCTGATGCGAAGAGCTGACTCATTTGAAAAGACTCTGATGCTGGGAAAGATTGAGGGCAGGAGGAGAAGGGGACAACAGAGGATGAGATGGTTGGATGGTATCACCGACTCAATGGACATGAGTTTGGGTAAACTCTGGGAGTTGGTGATGGACAGGGAGGCCTGGCATGCTGCAGTTCATGGGGTCGCAAAGAGTCGGACACAACTGAGCAACTGAACTGAATGTGTTATTGTATGTACATACCACATTTTGTTTATCCATTCATCTGCTGATGGACATTTAGATTGTTTCCACTTTGGGCTACTGTGAATAATTCTACACTGAACATGGTATAGGATATCTGTTTAAATCTCTGTTTTCAATTGTTTGGGTAGGAGTAGATTTGCTGGATCATAAAATAATTTCAAGTTTAGCTTTCTGAGGAACTGTACAACTGTTTTCCACAGCAGCTGCACCGTTTTCTGTTCTCAGTAACCATGTACAATGGTACACACCCTTGCTTTCCTTTTTGTTTGAATTATGTTTATTCCAGTAGGTATGAAGTATATCTCATTATAATTTTGATTCATATTTACTTAATTATTAAAGATTATGCACATCTTTTTATGTGCTTATCGGTAATTTGTATATCTTCTTTGGAAAAAATATCTTTACAACTCCTTCACCATTTTTTTTTTAATATTTAAAGTATTTTTTACCTACTTGACTTTAAACCAAGTCTCAATAAAACACAACAAAATTATGTGATATCAATACAACACAACAAAATAATGTGACCATATAAATGATATCCTTTTACCAAAATAAATTAACTTGGAAATAAATACTTTAAAATCATGTATTTGGCCATTTAAAATTTTTATATAATTTTTATAAATTGTATATAATTTATTAATCAAATAAGATATAAAAATGAAATTAGAAAATAGTAGAACTTTTAATGATAAGGAAAATATTATATATCCAAATGTGAAAAATATTGTTTAAATGGTTCTTAGAGAATTTCAAAATTTAAATACTTTAATTTTTTTATTTATTTTAATTAGAGGCTAATTACTTTACAATATTGTGGTGGTCATCTATTTCACATATGGTAATATACATGTTTCAATGCTAGTCCCTCAAATCATCCCACCCTCACCTCTCCCACAGAGTCCAAAAGTCTGCTCTTGACATATATCTCTTTTGCTGTCTTGCATATAGCGTCATCATTACCATCTTTCTAAATTCCATATATGTGCATTAATATACTGTATTGGTGTTTTTCTTTCTGACTTAACTCCACTCTGTATAATAGGCTCCAGTTTCATCCATCTCATTAGAATCCTGACTGAAATGCATTCTTTTTAATGGCTGAGTAATATTCCATTGTGTATATGTACCACAGCTTTCTTATCCCTTCGTCTGCTGATGAACATCTGGGCTGCTGCCATGTCCTGGCTATTGTAAATAGTGCTGCAGTGAACATTGGGGTACATGTGTCTCTTTCAATTCTGGTTTCCTCAGTGTGTATGCCCAGTAGTAGAATTGCTGGGTCATATTTCCAGTTTTTTCAGGAATCTTCACATTGTTCACCATAGTGGCTGTACTAGTTTGCATTCCCACCAACAGTGTAAGAGGGTTCCGGTTTCTCAAACCCTCTCCAGCATTTATTGTTTGTAGACTTTTTGATGGCAGCCATTCTGACTGGCATGAAATGTTACCTCATTGTGGGTTTTGATTTGCAGTTCTATGATACTGAGTGATGTTGAGCATCTTTTCATGTGTTTGTTAGCCATCTGTATGTCTTTTTTGGAGAAATGTCTGTTTAGTCCTTTGGCCCATTTTTTCATTAGGTCCTTTATTTTTCTGGTATTGAGCTGCATGAGCTGCTTGTATATTTTGGAGATTAATTCTTTTTCAGTTACTTCATTTGCTATTATTTTCTCCCATTTTGAAGGCTCCCTTTTCACCTTGCTTATAGTTTCCTTCACTGTGCAAAAGCTTTTAAGTTTAATTAGGTCCCATTTGTTTATTTTGCTTTTATTTCCATTATTCTGGGAGGTGAGTCATAGAGGATCTTTCTGTGATTTATGTCAGAGAGTGTTCTGCCTATGTTTTCCCCTAGGTGTTTTAAGAGTTTCTGGTCTTGCATTTAGATCTTTAATCCATTAATCCATTTTGAGTTTATTTTTGTGTATGCTGTTAGAAAGTGTTCTAGTTTCATTCTTTTACAGGTGGTTGACTGATTTTCCCAGCACCACTTGTTAAAGAGATTGTCTTTTCTCCATTGCATATTTTTGCCTCCTTTGTCAAAAATAAGTTGTCCATAGGTGTATGGATTTATCTCTGGGCTTTCTGTTTTGTTCCATTGATCCATATTTCTCTCTTTGTGCCAGTACCATACTGTCTTGATGACTGTAGCTTTGTAGTATAATCTGAAGTCAGGGAGGTTGATTCCTCCAGTTCCATTCTTCTTTCTCAAGATTGCTTTGGCTATTCGATGTTTTTTGTATTTCCATACAAATTTGTGAAATTATTTGTTCTAGTTCTGTGAAAAATACTGTTGGTAACTTGATAAGGATTGCATTGAATCTATAGATTCCTTTGGGTAGTATATTCATTTTCACTATATTGATTCTTCCAATCCATGAACATGGTGTATTTCTCCATCTATTTGTGTCACCTTTGATTGCTTTCATCAGTGTTTTATAGTTTTCTATATATAGGTCTTTTGTTTCTTTAGGTAAATTTATTTCTAAATATTTTATTCCTTTTGTTGCAGTGGTGAATGGAATTGTTTCCTTAATTTATCTTTCTGTTTTCTCATTGTTAGTGTATAAGAAGGCAAAGGATTTCTCTGTGTTAATTTTATATCCTGCAAATTTACTTTATTCATTGTAGCTCTAGTAGTTTTCTGGTGGTATCATCAGGGTTTTCTATGTAGAGGATCGTGTTATCTGCAAACAGTGAGAGTTTTACTTCTTTTCTCATCTGGTTTCCTTTTATTTCTTTTTCTTCTCTGATTATTGTGGCTAGTACTTCCAAAACTATGTTGAATAGTATTGCTTCACCCACCTTTTAATTGGGTCATTTCTTTTTGTTGATGAATTGTAGAGGTTCTTTATATGTTTGGGCTATTAAACCTTTATGAGATATATGGTTTGCAAATATTTTCTGTCATTCTATAGGTTGTCTTTTCACTTTCTTGATAATATCCTTTAATGGATAAGAATTTTCAATTTCATGAAGCTCACCTTATCTTTTTTTGTTGTTGTTCCTTGTGCTTTTGGTGTTATATGTGAGAATCCATTGCATAATCCAAGGTAATAGAGATTTATTCCTATGTTTTCCTATAGGAGATTTATGAATTTAGTTTTGACTTAATTGTTTTATATGGTATGTTCTGCAAAAGTATCAGTATATGCTTTTCACTCACAAATAGCAGCTCATACCTATTAATGATTGGTCAGAGCAATGACTTGGGATCTGAAATGGGATGTAGAGCAACAATTCCAGTCCCATAGATAGTAAAGTTGCTGTAGTATCCTTATTCTGGAGAGCATTTTGGGTCAGTGGAGTTAGTCTCACTGCAGTGCCAGCTCTAGTCCCTGGTAGAAGTTGCAGTGACAGGAACTCCAGTTATCTCTGAAAGCTGGCTACAATGTCTTTCCATATGCATTTAAGGAGGATACAGACTTAGCTGTTGTTGTATGGAATATTCTATAGAAATAAAAAACCTCTGCAGAACTCTTAATTTATAGTTTTGTTCAATTCTGTTTCCCTCTTGATCTTAGTTGCTTTATTCATTGTTTAAATTTGAACTATTAAAGGCTCTAAATATTATTGTTGTAATGTCTGTCTGTAACTGCATATGGTCAGTCATGAAATATCACACATAATATTTTGGTCTGGAGGTGGACTCCTCGATATACATACACAAATATAGATACACATATTCATACACATATATACCTACATAGACATAAATGCATATACATAGATATATTTTGAAATCATGAGTTCTCATGAATGTCTTCAATTCTAATTTATCCTCTCAGGTCTTATTTTTTCCTTCCTTTGTTTTGTATGTGTATGCCCTTTCTTCTACAGTGTGAACTTGACTCTGAACAACAGCAGCACATTTACTCATTTGATGTATCCTATAATGCTGCTAAATTTGTTTGAGAATTCTTTGCCATTTTATTTCCACTTGAGTATTTTGTTGATTTTATTTTGCAGGTGATATGTACAACATTAACCTACCTCCCAAAGTATAAGCATGAAAAAGATGTACAGTTGTCCCTTGGAACCCACAAAGGATTGGTTCCAGGACCCCCCTAGATACCAAAATCCAGAGATGCTTAAGTCCCTTATATAGAATGGTGCATATATTTGCTATATTTGCTTATAGCTTATGCATATCTTCCCAAATATTTTAAATCATCTCTTGCTTACTTATAGTACCTAATGCAATGTGAACACTATGTAAATAGTTGTAACTACAATGGAAATATTATCTAAGTAGTTGCCAGCACATGGCAGAGTTTTTCTTTTTGTAACTTTGTGGAATTTTTTCTGAATGTTTGTAACCTGTAGTTGATTGAATCTGCAAATGTGGTACCCACAGATACAAATGGCCAACTGTACTTAGAGAACTATCATTCCTCCTATACTCCCCAGCCCTACTGTTACCCCCTTGAAGGCAAATAAGTATATTGTTTCTGATTTAACTTTCCAGTGTTTTGTTTTGTAAAGATTAGTGTTTCTGTTTCTGTCCACTTTACCCCCTCATTTCCCATGTTTTCCTTCTCAAATGGTAACATACTGGATATCTTCTTTTTCTTTTTTTCTCATTTAACATTATGTGCTAGAAATAATAAAACACAACCCCATTAAAGCTATTTTCATGTCAGACCTTGTGTTATGGTAATTTAGTTGTTGTTCAGTCACAAAGTCATGTATGACTATCACAACCCCATGGACTGCAGCATGCCAGACTCTTCTCTCCTCCACTGTCTCCGTCTCCTGGAGTTGGCTTAAATTCATGTCCATTGAGTCAGTGATGCTATCTAGCCATCTCATCCTCTGCTGCCCACTTCTCCTTTTGCCTTTAATCTTTCCCAGCATCAGGTTCTTTTCCAATGAGTTGGCTCTACCCATCAAGACCATAGCCAAAGTATTGGAGCTTCAGCATCAGTCCTTCCAATGAATATTCAGGGTTGATTTCCTTTAGGATTGACTGGTTTGGTCTCCTTGCTATCCAAGGGACTCTCAAGAGTCTTCACCAGCACCACACTTTGAAAGTACACTTGAGTGCTCAGCCTTGTTTATGATCCCACTCTCTTACATGAATACTGGAAAAACCGTAGCTTTGACTATATGAACCTTTGTCAGCAATTTAGTTATAACTTTTAAAAAAAAATGAGAGAAAATTCTGCTGTATATTTGTTGTAAATATAGAGATTTTACAATAGTTCTATCTATTTAGTAGACTAAAATGTGTCTCTTTATGTAGCTCCTGGTAGCGAATTAGATGAAAATCCTCTGCTTAAGAATGAAACACCTTCAGAAGCTAAAAAATGGTTGTTGAAACCAGGAACTGCTAGAGCAAATAGACGCAATGGTAAGAATTATAGATATCTTTTAATTATTTGTGCTTCCCTTGTGGCTCAGCTGGTAAAGAATCCGCCTGCAATGCAAGAGACCTGGGTTTGATCCCTGAGATGGGGAGATCCCTTGGAGAAAGAAAAGTCTTCCCCAGTCCAGTATTCTGGCCTGGAGAATTCCGTGGACAGTATAGTCTGTGGGGTCGCAAAGAGTCGGACACAACTGAGCAAATTTCACTTTAAATTATTTGAAGTTAAGCTCATTAAAATACTTTTTCTTTAATTTTCATTAAATAATGGATAAAGCAACAAAGATCAAGATAGAGAAAAAAATTGAACAACACCTTATAAATATTTGTGCATATATTTTATAGAAGTTTTACACCTTGATGTAAGTGTAAATACCCTAAGATAACTAGAAAACTGAATGAAACCTTTGATCAACTTTTGTTTGGTATTTGCATGGTTAATGACTAGTATATAACAAGACTGCCTCCATACACACTCATGAAAACTGCTTACACAAATTGCCTACTTCTCTTCCAGGGTCTCTCTGAATATGTATTATAATTCACTGCTTTGCAGTCCTCCTCCTTTAGTGTTGCATGAATTGGAAGAAACTTTGCTGATTACTTGTTATATTCAGAAGTTTTATAATAGATCCATTTTTCTATTTAGCGTTTCTTATAACAGACCCAAAAGCTATAACTATTGCTGCTCAATTGCCTGAGGATATAGCTTCAGTTTTCAACAGGCAGTCTCAAATTAACCTTGAAGCTTCAGGAAGTGGCAGTTTTGATAGTAAGTAATTAATTTAAAATCTTGAAAAATATTTTCAGTTAAATTCAGGAGAGCTTTGATCCATAGTTCATGAATGTATCTATAAGTATTTTGTTCATTAATTATTTATCTGTGTACTATAATTCCTGAGTTGGATGGGTTAAATTTCCTGCTATGATTATGAATTACTTTGTTCTGTTCTTATGTTGTGTCAAGTCTTGTCTTATGATACTTTATCATTAACATTCATTTAAAGTTAAAATGAGTAATTTTCCTAGAATTTTCCAGGCAAGAGTACTGGAATGGATTGCCATTTCCTTCTCCAGGGTATCTTCCAGTGTTGCCAGGGATCAAATCCAGGTCTCCTGCATTGCAGGCAGATGCTTTACCATCTGAGCCACCAGGAAAGCCCCGAGAGGACAGACCCTTTTCTAATAAGGGACCCACTTTATCATTTTTATAGTTGTTTTTTTTTTTTTTTGCCATAAAAAAACTACCATGCCTGCTCTTAATGTGGCTTTAACTTCTGACTGGTATTTTCATGATGCATTTTTTTTCTGTCCTATTTTAATCATTTTGTATCATTTTTATTTTTCTTTTAGTATGAAGATTATAACTGAGTATTTTTCAAATTCAGCTTGAAATGTTTGTCTTTTTTTTCTTTGAATATTTGTTTATTTGGCTTTGTTGGGTCTTAGTTGTGGCACATGGGCTTAGTTGCACCATGCATGTAGGATCTTAGTTCCTTGACCAGGGATCAAACCCAAGTCCCCTGCATTGTAAGGCGGAGTCTCAATCCTGGACCATAAGGGGCGTCCCTATATCTTTGTCTTTTAATTAGCAGTCATAGTTATACTTCATCAAATATTGATGCTTTGAGAGTGAAGTTATACCATTTTCTTTGTGCTTCAATTCTTCCTGCTTTATAAGTTTCTTTTACTCTCTTTCTGATATATCTTTTTGTATCATTACATATTTTTTCTTAGACATATCTAACACTACAAATTTTAACTTTATTCTAAAGTGTGTGGCGTGCTGTGGTTCATGGGGTCACAAAGAGTCAGACACGACTGAGTGACGGAACTGAACTGAACTGAAAGTGTGAATATGCCAAGAAAGTGAAATAATATTTTAAATAATGCTCAGTTCAGTTCAGTTCCGTCACTCAGTCATATCCGACTCTTTACGACCCCATGAATCACAGCACGCCAGGCCTCCCTGTCCGTCACCAACTCCCAGAGTTCACTCAAACTCACATCCATCGAGTCGGTGATGCCATCCAGCCATCTCATCCTCTGTCGTCCCCTTTTCCTCCTGCCCCTAATCCCTCCCACCATCAGAGTCTTTTCCAATGAGTCAACTCTTCACATGAGGTGGCCAAAGTACTGGAGTTTCAGCTTTAGCATCATTCCTTCCAAAGAAATCCCAGGGTTGATCTCCTTCAGAATGGACTGGTTGCATCTCCTTGCAGTCCAAGGGACTCTCAAGAGTCTTCTCCAACACCACAGTTCAAAAGCATCAATTCTTCGGCGCTCAGCATTCTTCACAGTCCAACTCTCACATCCATACATGACCACAGGAAAAACCATAGCCTTGACTAGACGGACCGTTGTTGGCAAAGTAATGTCTCTGCTTTTCAATATGCTATCGAGGTTGGTCATAACTTTCCTTCCAAGAAGTAAAAGCATCTTTTAATTTCATGGCTGCAGTCACCATCTGCAGTGATTTTGGAGCCCCAAAAAATAAAGTCTGACACTGTTTCCACTGTTTCCCCATCTATTTCCCATGAAGTGATGGGACCAGATGCCATGATCTTCGTTTTCTGAATCTTGAGCTTTAGCCAATATTAAATTATTATTCACTTTAGATTATTGATATCTCTGAATATCTAAACAAGGCTGATTCTATTTACAGACGTGAAAAATGTCACATATGTTTATTCTTTGATAATCTTTTTTAATGCTTTATTGCCACAGAGTATGACTTGTTTATATTTTAATAAATGAGACAAAATATTGTTGGATAATTAACATATATTGCATATATTGCTTATAGCACAAATCTGGTTGTCTAGTGCATATGAAAGTCATCTTATAGCTCAGAGTATGCATGAAGTATCAGATATTTTCCTTGGAGTTGATAGAAAAAAATTCAGTAGTAAATATTATTATAAAAATTATTAAATTATTTTAATTGAATTAATTTTAATTAAGTGGAATATGTAGCCTGATTCAGACTTACAATATCACTGCAAAGTTTTTAAAAGTTATATTAAAAAATTTTTTTTTAATTTCTTGGTTTTCTTGAATTTTTAGTTCATTCTACCATTTGCTGAAACATGCATATTGAATTCTTTTGCTATAATTTTGACCCTCCTATTCCATTTTTCATTTTTAAATGAATGTTGAATCACTATTTTTTATTCCAATTTTAAAATCAATCCCATGGTTTAAAATGTGAAAACTTTAAAAAAGTGAATATGCTTAGAAAAATGAAGTTATCTTCAACTTTTAAGTATATGTATGAAATAACAGAGTGCCTACACATTCTTTCAGTAGAAACACTCTCATGGTTACACTAAACATCATAGTCCAGTCTTATATTTTGATCTTTTAAAAAATTGTGGTCATTTATTTAAATTGTTACAAAAATGAAAGGAAACTTTAGGTGATACTTGGTCTATCTTAATTCAGAAGCTTCACAATAAAAGTTTCCTGTTTTAGTGGATTAAAATCTTCTTTTCTTATAGTTGAAAAAATGGGTATCAGATGAAGATATGTCAAATGAAGATGAAGTTTTAATCTCAAAAATCCCACCTCAAATTAAGAATGTTGAAAGTTCTAGGAAACTGTTTTTGACAGCTTGACTATGATATGTATATCTGTGGATCTCATTGAGTATGCTTTACTTTGGGCTTGTTGAGCTACTTTATGTGAAGATTACTGTTTTTCATAATAATAGGGAAGTTACTGATTGTTATTTCTTCACAGATTCTTTCTTCTTTCTCTTCTTTTCCCCTTTGTTGCCCATTGTGCATATGTTGATATGCTTGTTTCCATCAATCTGAGGCTCTGTTTATGTCTCTTCATGGTCCTCAGACTGGATAATCTCAGTTTACCTCTGTTCAGTTTCACTAAGTCTTTTCCTTTTTAACCCAACCTTTGCTTTTATTTTTTAATATAAATTTATTTGTTTTAATTGGAGGCTAATTACTTTGCAATATTGTATTGCTTTTGCCATACATTGATATGAATCAGCCACAGGTGTACATGTGTTCCTCATCCTGAACCCCCCTTCCACCTCCCTCCCCATCCCATCCCTCTGGGTCATCCCAGTGCACCAGCCCCAAGCACTCTGTATCATGCATCGAACCTGGACTGGTGATTCGTTTCACATATGATAATACACATGTTTCAATGCCATTCTTGCAAATCATCCCACCCTCTCCCTCTCCCACAGAGTCCAAAAGACTGTTCTGTACATCTGTGTCTCTTTTGCTGTCTCACATATAGGGTTATTGTTACCATCTTTCTAAGATCCATATATATGCATTAGTATACTATATTGGTGTTTTTCTTTCTGGCTTACTTCACTCTGTATAGTAGGCTCCAGTTTCATCCACCTCATTAGAACTGATTCAAATGTATTCTTTTTAATGGCTGAGTAATATTCCGTTGTGTATATGTACCACAACTTTCTTATCCATTCATCTGCTGATGGACATCTAGGTTGTTTCCATGTCCTGGCTATTATGAACAGTGTTGCGATGAACATTGGGGTACACGTGTCTCTTTCAGTTCTGGTTTCCTCAGTGTGTATGCACAGTAGTGGGATTGCTGGATCATATGGCAGTTCTATTTCCAGTTTTTTAAGGAATCTCCACACTGTTCTCCATAGTAGCTGTACTAGTTTGCATTCCCACCAATAGTGTAAGAGGGTTCCCTTTTAATCCACACCCTCTCCAGCATTTATTGTTTGTAGACTTTTGGATAGCAGCCATTCTGACCGGCGTGAAATGATACCTCATTGTGGTTTTGATTTGCATTTCTCTGATAATGAGTGATGTTGAGCACCTTTTCATGTATTTGTTAGCCATCTTTATGTCTTCTTTGGAGAAATGTCTGTTTAGTTCTTTGGCCTACTTTTTGATTGGGTCATTTATTTTTCTGTAATTGAGCTGCAGGAGTTGTTTATATATTTTTGAGATTTAATTCTTTGTCAGTTGCTTTTTTTACTATTATTTTCTCCAATTCTGAAGGCTGTCTTTTCACCTTGCTTATAGTTTCCTTTGTTGTGCAGAAGCTTTTAATTTTAATTAGGTCCCATTTGTTTATTTTTGCTTTTATTTCCAATATTCTGGGAGGTGGGTCATAGAGGATCCTGCTGTGGTTTATGAGGGTTTTGCTTATGTTTTCCTCTAGGAGTTTTATAGTTTCTGGTCTTACATTTAGATCTTTAATCCATTTTGAGTTTATTTTTGTGTATGGTGTTAGAAAGTGTTCTAGTTTCATTCTTTTACAAGTGGTTGACCAGTTTTCCCAGCACCACTTGTTAAAGAGATTGTCTTTACTCCATTGTATATTCTTGCCTCCTTTGTCGAAGATAAGGTGTCCATAGGTGTGTGGATTTATCTCTGGGCTTTCTATTTTGTTCCATTGATCTATATTTCTGTCTTTGTGCCAGTACCATACTGTCTTGATGACTGTGGCTTTGTAGTAGAGCCTGAAGTCAGGCAGGTTGATTCCTCCAGTTCCATTCTTCTTTCTCAAGATTGCTTTGGCTATTCGAGGTTTTTTGTATTTCCATACAAATCTTGAAATTATTTGTTCTAGTTCTGTGAAAAATACCGCTGGTAGCTTGATAGGGATTGCATTGAATCTGTAGATTGCTTTGGGTAGTATACTCATTTTCACTATATTGATTCTTCCGATCCATGAACACGGTATATTTCTCCATCTATTAGTGTCCTCTTTGATTTCTTTCATCAGTGTTTTATAGTTTTCCATATATAGGTCTTTAGTTTCTTTAGGTAGATATATTCCTAAGTATTTTATTCTTTTCGTTGCAATGGTGAATGGAATTGTTTCCTTAATTTCTTTTTCTACTTTCTCATTATTAGTGTATAGGAATGCAAGGGATTTCTGTGTGTTGATTTTATATCCTGCAACTTTACTATATTCATTGATTAGCTCTAGTAATTTTCTGGTGGAGTCTTTAGGATTTTCTATGTAGAGGATCATGTCATCTGCAAACAGTGAGAGTTTTACTTCTTCTTTTCCAATTTGGATTCCTTTTATTTCTTTTTCTGCCCTGATTGCTGTGGCCAAAACTTCCAGAACTATGTTGAATAGTAGCGGTGAAAGTGGGCACCCTTGTCTTGTTCCTGACTTTAGGGGAAATGCTTTCAGTTTTTCACCATTGAGGATAATGTTTGCTGTGGGTTTGTCATATATAGCTTTTATTATGTTGAGGTATGTTCCTTCTATTCCTACTTTCTGGAGAGTTTTTATCATAAATGGATGTTGAATTTTGTCAAAGGCCTTCTCTGCATCTATTGAGATAATCATATGGCTTTTATTTTTCAATTTGTTAATGTGGTGAATTACATTGATTGATTTGCGGATATTGAAGAATCCTTGCATCCCTGGGATAAAGCCCACTTGGTCATGGTGTATGATCTTTTTAATGTGTTGTTGGATTCTGATTGCTAGAATTTTGTTAAGGATTTTTGCATCTATGTTCATCAGTGATATTGGCCTGTAGTTTTCTTTTTTGGTGACATCTTTGTCAGGTTTTGGTATTAGGGTGATGGTGGCCTCATAGAATGAGTTTGGAAGTTTACCTTCCTCTGCAATTTTCTGGAAGAGTTTGAGTAGGATCGGTGTTAGCTCTTCTCTAGATTTTTGGTAGAATTCAGCTGTGAAGCCGTCTGGCCCTGGGCTTTTGTTTCCTGGAAGATTCTGGTTACAGTTTCAGTTTCCATGCTTGTGATAGGTCTGTTAAGATTTTCTATTTCTTCTTGGTTCAGTTTTGGAAAGTTGTACTTTTCTAAGAATTTGTCCATTTCTTCCAAGTTGTCCATTTTATTGGCATATAGTTGCTGGTAGTAGTCTCTTATGATCCTTTGTATTTCTGTGTTGTCTGTGGTGATCTCTCCATTTTCCTTTCTAATTTTGTTGATTTGATTCTTCTCCCTTTGTTTCTTGATGAGTCTGGCTAATGGTTTGTTGATTTTATTTATTTTGTCAAAGAACCAGCTTTTGGCTTTGTTGATTTTTGCTATGGTCTCTTTTGTTTCTTTTGCATTTATTTCTGCCCTAATTTTTAAGCTTTCCTTCCTTCTGTTAACCCTGGGGTTCTTCATTTCTTCCTTTTCTAGTTGCTTTAGGTGTAGAGTTAGGTTATTTATTTGACTTTTTTCTTGTTTCTTGAGGTAAGCCTGTATTGCTATGAACCTTTCCCTTAGCACTGCTTTTACAGTGTCCCATAGGTTTGGGGTTGTTGTATTTCCATTTTCATTCATTTCTATGCATGTTTTGATTTCTCTTTTTTGATTTCTTCTGTGATTTGTTGGTTATTCAGCATTGTGCTGTTCAGCCTCCATATGTTGGAATTTTTAATAGTTTTTCTCCTGTAATTGACATCTAATCTAACTGCATTGTGGTCAGAAAAGATGCTTGGAATGATTTCATTTTTTTTGAATTTAGCAAGGCTAGATTTATGGCCCAGGATATGATCTATCCTGGAGAAGGTTCCATGTGTGCTTGAGAAAAAGGTGAAATTCATTGTTTTGGGGTGAAATGTGCTATAAATATCAATTAGGTCTAACTGGTCTGTTGTATCATTTAAAGTTTGTGTTTCCTTGTTAATTTTCTGTTTAGTTGATCTATCTATAGGTGTGAATGAGGTGTTAAAGTCTCCCACTATTATTGTGTGATGGACAGGGAGGCCTAGCATGCTGCGATTTATGGGGTCTCAAAGAGTCGGACACGACTGAGCAGCTGAACTGAGTATCGCTGCTCCTCCTTTCTTTTGGTCTCTATTTGCATGGAATATCTTTTTCCAGCCCTTCACTTTCAGTCTGTATGTGTCCCTTGTTTTTTGGTGGGTCTCTTGTAGACAACATATATAGGGGTCTTGTTTTTGTATCCATTCATCCAGTCTTTGTCTTTTGGTTGGGGCATTCAACCCATTTACATTTAAGGTAATTATTGATAAGTATGATCCCATTGCCATTTACTTTATGTTTTGGGATCGAGTTTGTACACCCTTTCTGTGTTTCCTGTCTAGAGAAGATCCTTTAACATTTATTGGAGTGCTGGTTTGGTGGTGCTGAATTCTTTTGCTTGTCTGTAAAGCTTTTGATTTCTCTTTCGTATTTGAATGAGATCCTTGCTGGGTACAGTAATCTGGATTGTAGGTTATTTTCTTTCATCACTTTAAGTATGTCCTGCCATTCCCTTCTGGCCTGAAGACTTTCTATTGAAAGATCAGCTGTTATCCTTATGGGAATCCCTTTCTGTGTTATTTGTTGTTTTTGCCTTGCTGCTTTTAATATTTGTTCTTTGTGTTTGATCTTTGTTAATTTGATTAATATGTGTCTTGGGGTGTTTCACCTTGGGTTTATCCTGTTTGGGACTCTCTGGGTTTCTTGGACTTGGGTGATTATTTCCCTTCCCATTTTAGGGAAGTTTTCAACTATTATCTCCTCAAGTATTTTCTCATGGTCTTTCTTTTTGTCTTCTTCTTCTGGGACTCCTATGATTCGAATGTTAGGGCATTTAACATTGTCCCAAAGGTCTCTGAGATTTTCCTCATTTCTTTTTTCTTTTTTCCTGTCTGCTTCATTTATTTCTGCCATTCTATCTTCTACCTCACTTATCCTATCTTCTGTCTCTGTTATTCTACTGTTGGTTCCCTCCAGAGTGTTTTTGATCTCATTTATTGCATTATTGATTATATATTGACTCTTTTTTATTTCTTTTGGGTCCTTGTGAAACATTTCTTGCATCTTCACAATCCTTGTCTCCAGGCTATTTATCTGTAACTCCATTTTGTTTTCAAGATTTTGGATCATTTTCACTATCTATTCAGAATTCTTTATCAGGTAGATTCCCTACCTCTTCCTCTTTTGTTTGGTTTGTTGGGCATTTATCCTGTTCCTTTACCTGCTGGGTATTTCTCTGCCTTTTCATCTTGTTTATATTTGCTGTGTTTGGGGTGGCCTTTCTGTATTCTGGAAGTTTGTGATTCCTCTTTATTGTGGTAGTTCCTTGCTGTGGATGGTGTTGGACAGGTGGCTTGACAAGGTTTCCTGGTTAGGGAAGCTTGTGTCGGTGTTCTGGTGGATGGAACTGGATTTCTTCTCTCTGGAGTGCAATGAAGTGTCCAGTAGTGAGTTTTGAGATGTCAGTGGGTTTGGTGTGACTTTGGGCAGCCTGTATATTGAAGCTCAGGGCAATGTTCCTGTGTTGCTGGAGAATTTGTGTGGTATATCTTGCTCTGGAACTTGTTGGCCCTTGGGTGGTGTTTGGCTTCAGTGTAGGTATGGAGGCTATTGAATGAGCTCTTATCGATTAATGTTCCCTGTAGTCAGGAGTTCTCTGGTATTCTCAAGATTTGGACTTAAGCCTCCTGCCTCTGAATTTCAGTCTTATTCTTACTGTAGCCTCAAGACTACAGCACCAATGATTAAACATCTAGGTTAATGATGAAACATTTCTCCAGTGAGGGCCGCCTAGAGAGGTTCTCAGAGTTACATGGAGAAGAGAAGAGGGATGAGGGAGATAGAGGTCACCAGGAGAAGAGGGGGAATCAAAAGGGGAGAGAGCAAGCTAGCCAGTAATCAATTCCCTATGTGCTCTCCACAGTCTGGACCCCTCAGAGATGTTCACAGAGTTACACAGAGAAGAGGGAGGAAGGAGACAGAGGTGACAGGAGGAGAAAGTTCAGTTCAGTTCAGTTGCTCAGTC